>JAQZBX010012299.1:0-41419 GCA_029593785.1 Cabassous unicinctus | reverse complement strand
GTGTCCATTTGCTGCATGTCTTCTCTGTGTCTGCTTATCTCCCCCTTGCTGTGAGGTCTTGCCGCATCAGCCCACGGTGCCGCGCAAGCCGGCCTGCCCTCACAAGGAGGCGCCGGGAAGCGAACCCGGGGCCTCTCATATGGTAAACGGGTGCTCTATCCATTGAACCACACCCGCTTCCCGCCCCTGAGGTTGCTGCATCAGCCCACCGCACCGCTCAGGCCGGCGTGCCCTCACAAGGAGGCCTCAGAACGCGAACCCGGGCCTCCCACATGGTAAACGGGGGCCCTATCCACTGAGCCACACCCGCTTCCCTGGTTGGTTCTCTTTTTATTATTCATTGTTGCTTGGGAAATCTCCATTTGAGCCATTCCTAAGGGTTGGTATGAGGGACAGGGAGGACAGCAGCTCATTGGGAGATGGTGGAGTTTGGGTGTGATCCATGCCAAGTTCCCTCTTAGTGCAGGGGTTTGGGGGATACGTACCTCTTGGAGTTGACTAGGATTTGTGCTCAGGGTGGGAGCATACGTAAGGGTCTCTGAGGCTCCGGGAGTGTAAATTCTGAGGACCAAGAGCTCAGCAGCCCCAGGCACAATTTCTCTGTCAGTCGGATGTACTTTGTGCCTCACAGCCAGCTAAAACACCTCCCGTTCCATCCACTTGGCAGACATTTATTGACTTCCTACTTTGAGTCAGACTCCAAGCTGGGAAAGGAATAAGACACAGCCCTTACTCCGAAGAAGTTCACAGTCCAGTGGAGGAGACAGATGAGTACAGTAATAATTATGTCAATTTGCATTTCACTTATGCATTGGAGCCTGGCAAATTTTCTTGGGTTTCTGTTTTGTTTTTGTTTTTTCTATTTTAGTATTTGAACAGTTGAAAAAGCAATAATAATCATCTCAGCTCAGTGCTATGGTTACTAGACCAACAACATAACTGGACTTGAGACTGTCTGGTGGAGGACTGGGGAGGAAGGGGCAAAGGAGGGATTCCTAGGGGACTTGATCTTGAATGACTTCATCAGGTGCGGGAAGGGCATCCGGGCAGAGAGAATAATATGTATAACCATGTCACGGTTGCTTTCCTAGTGCTGACATGGGACTATGAAAAAAATGCATGTCCGTGGTAGAAAAACTAGAAAAGGTATTTAAAATAGAGAGGAGGCATCACCATCCAGAGACTCACTGCTAGCATTTGGGTGTATAGCCTTACCAGTGCTTCTCAAATTTCAGTGCTCATACAAATGTGCTAAGGAACTGTCAAAATACAGATTCTGATTCAGTAGGTCTGGGGCAGGGCCTGAAATTTTGTATTGTTTGAAAGCTCCCAGGGTGATGCAGATACCGATGGTCTCCGGATCAACCTCAATGAAGTTGTAGACCATATATGTGTGTGCATAGAATTTCCAGTTTTCCAATATTATGAATGATGCTGCAGTGAATATTTTTGCCAATAGATTTTTGAATTGTCTGACTGCTTCCTTTATATAAATTCCCAAAAATAGAGCCTTTGGTCAAAGATAAAGCATGTTTTAAGGCTCTGGTTCCCCACACCAGTATCAACTCATAACCTTTGCCAACTGGATGGTCAAAGAGTGGTATCGCATTGTTTTAATTTATTGCTTTGATTGATAGTGAGGCTGAATAGTTTTCATATTTTTATTGGAATTTGTATTTCTTCTTCTGTAAATGGCGTATTTGTGTCCCTGCCCATTTTTCTATTAGGGTGTGTGCTTTTGTTTTTATTGATTTGAAAGAAATCTTTATATATCGGGATTTAACCTTTTGATTGTTACAAATGCTTGGTCTGGAGTATTTAAGAAACCACAAGTATCTAGATATGGCTTGCCTAAAGGGTTCAAGGAGAGATGGGGCAAATGCATAAGGCTGGACAAGAGCATGAAGGACCTAAAACGTTAGGCTGTCGCTACTGGGACCCACCGAGGGGTCCCAAGAATCCTTGAATGACAGTACAGCTCCCTCTCAAGAAACTGGGGTGGCCACATACATCAGAGAGCATTCCCTCCTCTCTCAGCAGGGCTAGATGAGCACAGTTTACTTATGAGCCTCAATTTTAGGCTTCATTTAGACGCCAACCAGCTTTTCTTTCTTTTATGTTAACACACATTCTTCAGATCTGTTGTTGCCAATTTTATTGAGGTACAATAAAAAATCTGCAGCCAAACATGAGGGAGAGGAATTTTCCAAAAATAATGTCCATTTGGAAGAAAACTAGGGGAACAGCACTAATAAATTTTGAAAAAATAAAAATATAATGATGGCAGACTTGCGTGTTAGGTAATAAAACAAAACAACAAAAGGTAAATTAGTAGTTCTGGCTTAGACAAGACAGATGACTGAAACAGACTGGGTGGTCCAGAAGTAGGCTCTGTACCTAGAATAACTTTGTAGATGATAAAAAGGAGGCATTACAAATCAGCGAAGGGAGGAAGGTGACTTAACACAGAGCAACTTGGAAAAAACAGTCAGTTTAGACATTCGTATCACCATACGTCAAGATACTATGGAAAATAAGAATTCCAAAAGATAGTAAGCCAATGGAATCTGATTGATGGAGAAATCAGAGCTAAGAAAAGTACATTCAAGATACCACAGGCAAGTGTCATTCTTTCCAAGACACTTGAGACCCAGAGAGGTCTTAAGCTTAGAGCCAACAAATTAAAATTAAACTGGAGTGGGCTATGGGAAAAATATCAGGGTAATTTCACAAAGAAACACTTTAGGAAAGCTTCAGCAGTTGCCATACAACCTTCTTCTTTCAACAGTTGATAAATACAGAACTGGAAATAATATCTGTAAGGTTTCTCAGAAAACTTTTTTTTTTTTTTTTTTTTGATAAAGACGCCCATATCAGGTAAACTTGAAATTAAATGTGAGTGTAAAAGAAAGATATTTTCAGCCAGGCAAGAATCATAAAGTGAATGCGAATATTCCCGCTGTCCTGATTTTGTGATAATCAGGGTAGGCTAAACATTTGCTATATTAGAAACCATGCATGTGTCCCCAGACCTAGTTTTTCTCCCTAGGTCTGGTTTTTAGAATGCTGGTGATAAACTAAGCCTGATTTATTATATGACCGTCCTGCATGGGAAAAGACTGTAACTCTGGGTATCTTTGGTCAACCTTAAGAGATATAGCAGGGGGATGGATGTGGCTCGGGTGGTTGGGCATCCGTCTCCCATATGGAGGGACCTGGGTTTGATCCCCGGGACCTCCCGGTAAAAAGAAAAAAAGGAAGAATATAGACAGCGTGTGGGCCACCAGGCCCCGCAAGCCACACAGCAAGATGATGACATAACAGGAGAATGACACAAGGGAGAGCCAAGACGAGACACACCGAAAAACCAGGAACTAAGGTGGCGCAGGTGGTAGTAGGACGGCTCTGTCCCACATTGGAGGTTCTGAGGATCGAATCCCAGTGAAGACAGGAGGAGAAGGATGAGAAGAGAGGGCAGGAAACGGACACAGAGAATTAAGACACAGAATAGACACAGAAACAGCAAAAACGGGAGGGGGCGGCAGTTTAAAAATGGATAAAAGTAAATAAATAAATCCTTAAAAAAATGTACAGGGGAGGAATATTCAGACTATAGTTAGTAGTAATACTTTGATGATGCTCTTTCATGATTTGTTAACAAATGTTTCACAACAATGCAGGGTGTTTGTGTGGGGGGGGTGATGTGTGGGAGCCCTGTATGATGTTATACATGTTTGCTTTGCAAGATCACGATGTTTACTGAACACTTATAGTTTATGTATGTTCATGTATGAATGATATACTTCAATAAATTGTCTAAGAAAAAATCCATGTGAAAAAAATTACTTGAGGGAGTTCTTCACCAAAGCGAGAAAGAATGCAAGCAAAAGATTAACATGCTGTATGAGAAGCAGTGGCAGTGGAGTATGAGCCATAAGTGAAGGAAATAAAGGAAAAATTAAAAGGAGGCTTGTTTGATGCTTGAAAGATTTTTCATGACCATAAAATTAAAATGCTGTGTATTGATTTTCAATTTTTAGAACGAAAGGCTTAATCATATTTATAGTATAGAACTGACAGTGCGATATAACAAGAAATGGTTGAAGGAGGGAGGAGGGGGGATGAAGTAAGTTAGCTAATTTCCTCAATCTTCATAAAGAGTAGTCAATAATTTTTGCCTATAGGTGATAAAACAAGAAATAGACATTAACATATATTGTTTAAAGTCATGAAGGTGAGCTCCAGAAGAATTAAAAGTAATTAAGTAATAAAATCGATTTGGGAAAAAATAAGAGCCAACACACACACACACAAAAGTAAAGTAATTATATATATAAATAACAGAAACAGGAGACAGAGGTGGGAGGGCACGTAAGTTAACTAACTCCTAGCTATAACACATTTTATAGCTGGGAGTCAACAGATGCTATCTACTAATGGCACAACTTCTTGTTTAAATATGTTGCTTACCACCCAAAGAACTAAAATCAGAAACCATTAACAACAGGGAATGAAACTGGAGTTGGGAATAGGAGGAAGAACAGCTTAGCTTTTATTTTCTAAAAGGTAATTTTAAGACTATTTGAATTATTTTATCATGTGCATCCATTTCTTCAATAAAAAGCCACAGCAACAATCACTTTTTAAGTTATGGTACATCCATAATGGAATAGTATGTAGCAGTTAAAAATACAAGATACTGACATGGAAAGAAGTCATAGTATATTTAAGTGAAAATGGCAATCTGCAGAAAGATATAATACGATTTTGGTTGTACAAAATAAAAGTTTATATACATGCTTGTATAGTCATAGATACGGTCTGGAAGGAGACACATTAAACTACTAACGATGACTCCGTCCACAGAGTTTGGGGGCTGGGGGAGAATGGGGGACTTTAATGCTTTACACCTCTATCCTATTTGAAAGTTTTTTTTTTTAAAGATTTATTTATTTACTCCGCCCTCCCCCATTGTTTTTGTGCTGCTGTCTGCTCTGTGTTCATTCACTGTGTGTTCTTTTTTTAATATATATAATTTTTTTTATTTTTTAAAAGATACCTCAATTACATAAATGTTACATAAAGAATATAGGGTGTATGTTCCTCTGTGTCTGCTTGTCTTCTCTTTAGGCAGCACTGGGAACCGATCCTGGAACCTTCCGGAGTGGAGAGAGGCTCTCAATCTCTTGCACCACCTCGGCTCCCTGGTCTGCTGTGTCTCTTATTGTCTCTTCTCTGTGTCTTTTTTTGTTGCATCATCTTGCTGTACCAGCTCTGCACTCGGGCCAGTACTCTCCGTGGGCCAGCACTCCCACGGGCCAGCTCTCTGCTTGGGCCAGCTTGCCTTCACCAGGAGGCCCCAGTAATCAAACCCTGGACCTCCTATATAGTAGACAGGAGCCCAATAGCTTGAGCCACATCCACGTCCGTGAAATGTTTTTGTTGTTGCTCCTAGTAAGGAAGTGTTAATTGTACATTTTGAAATATTTTTTTATTAAATATTAACTCTTCTAAATAACATTTGTAAAATTATGGAGAAAAAAAATCATTTATCCTTCACAACTCTTTTGTTATATTTCCTTCCAAATATTTTTTTCTATGCACCTGACTTGATTTCTTGGTATAGGCAAGAAGTATTGTGGAAAGAGTCCTGGGATTGATACCAACTCCCCAAATTCCAGCTGGGAGCCTTGAGTAGGTTACTTAACACCTCTGTACAAACTTCCCCATCTCAACTAACGGCACCTTCTTCGTCCTTTCAGGTGCTCAGGCCAACTGTGGGGTCCAAAACATGGGTCAACCTTGACTCCTCTCTCTCATCTAATCCATCAGCAAACCCCCTCAGCTCTGCCTTCAAAATACAACTAGAATCTGACCACTTCTCACCATGCCTGGATTTCTGCCAAAGTCCTTCCAACGGCCTGTGAATTGCCCCTATTTCTTCCCTGCCCACAGCCCCTACTACTCTTCACCCCTTTGCTCTCCTTGTTGGTCACATCAGCCTCAACACAGCAGACAAATCCCTGCTTGGGCCTTGGCTCCAGCCGCAAGCTCTGCCAGAAAAGCTTCTCTCAAAGGGGTTTAAGGGAACCCCCTCGCCAGCTTCATGTGTTTCCTCAAAATCCATCTTTGGGGAGCAGATGTAGCTCAGTGGATGAGTGTCTACTTCCCATGTACGAGGTCCTGGGTTCAACCCCCAGTACCTCCTAAAAACAAACAAACGAAAAAACCAACTTTCATTGGGTAGCAAATGCAGCTCAGCGGTTGAGCACCTGTTTCTCATGTATGAGGTGCTGGGTTCAACCCCTGGCACCACCTATAAAAAAAAATTAAAAAGTCCATCTTTTCAAGGTTTCCTCTGACCACCCTAATTAATCAAACCTTCCCCACATGCTTGATTCCTCTTGCACTTTTTCTCATGGCACTTACCACGTTTTAACAAACTCTACATTTTTGTTTTTGTCGTTTTTATTTTCAATTTTTTAATTTATTGAATTTTCATTTTTAAAATATTTTTGTATCTACATTTATTGTTTTCTCTAGGCACCATCTGTTTCCTCCTATTAGAGTATAAATGGCACAAGGGCAGGGATCTTTGTTCACATCACTGAAGTATCTAGAACAGTGACCAGAACACAGCAAGTGTGAATGAATGGATGAGCCCGGATTTTCTCTTCTATAAAATGGGCATAATCGTAGGTCCCACCTCGTATCTTACTGAGGATTACATGAAATAATACATTTCAAATAACTTGAAGAGCAGGATCACCTCTTTTAGAATGGTTTCTGAAGGGAATACTATTTCAGCTGAGACTTAAAAATAAGTAGGAGGAGAAAAAAAAAGCAGGAGGGGAGCGAGTGTAGCTCCGTGGTTTGAGCACCTGCTTCCTACGTACGAGGTTCCGGTTTCAATCCCCGGTACCTCTTTAAAAAAATAAAAGCAGGAGTTACCAGCTGGGGGTGGGGGTGAGAATGTTTCAGAACAGCTTGTGGGAAAGCCTGGAGCTGAGAGGTAGGCACAAAATGTAATGAATTTGCTTTTGTCACGGCTGGAGGGCAAGGTGTGGACAGAGGAGGAAAGAAGAGGCTGCAGAGGTAGCTTCTGCAGAGCCCGGGCAGCCATGAAGGGTCATGGGCTGACTGAGTGCTTGGTGGGGCTCTCGTCAGGGCAGAGACTGCCCACAGCCGCCCCATTCGGAAGAACGAGTCTGGCTGCTGTGTGGAGGATGGTTGGAGGGGGCAGTAGTCCAGGTGAGACCGAAAACGGCTAGGGACAGAAGCAATGGAGATGCAGAGAATCCAACAGGTGCCAAGGAGAGGCAGAATGAGCAGGGGTGGGGATTAGTTGAACGTGGGGGTGAGGAAGATGCCTGGCTGGAAAATGGGCAGATGGGATGCCCTGCACTGCAGTGAGGGGCCCTGGAGAGGGAGTGGGTTTGAAGGGGGAGCGGGGGAGTGGGGTGCAGGGTGATGGAGCAGACCTAACTAGGTGTGGGTCCCAGCACTGCCGCTTACCTGCCCCGTGGTCTTTGTCAAATTCATTCACAGAAGCCCGTTTCCTTATTTTTGACATGGAGAGGATATGCTCTGTGCCGTTGTTCTGAGTGATAACGCCCGGACAGCACTTGGCAGAGCCTGCCCAGTGTAGTTCTTAACAGTGGTGTTTCTAAGGTGGAAATCTGGTATTCAGCCCTCACTTGAAAATATCTACTGGCTCATTTCTTCACTTAAAACCATCGAGAATAATGCAGTGACGGTGTTGTTCTTATGAACAAACAGAAATATGCCAGCCTAGGTGCTGGGGATACGGAACGGGAGGAGGCTGACCCCAGGCCTTGCCGGCTCACAGTCCCAGGAGACAGCTGCCCCGGCAGGAAGGTGGCAAGGGCACGATGGAGGCAGGCACCTCACCAGTCAAGGACACTTGCATCCTTCACCATCAACTCAAACTCCTTAGGTGCACGCTCTGGTTCCTTCCAGCCCTGCCTGACCACTCCAGGGCTACTGCATTATCTTGTCATTTCTCATACATGTTAGTATTTCATGCTTCCAAACCTTTGTATGAGCTATTCCACCCAAAATGCCTTTTCCATCTTTAACCACTATTCACCTTATGAAACACAACAAGCTATGTCACCTTCTCCAGGAAGCCTCCCGACACCCCCATGAGGTCAGGTGCTGCTTTGGTGCACCCACAGCACCTCTGCGTGAGCAGTTTGGTCTCTGCTGGTTTGTGCATTTCTCTTCCCCGCTTGTTCCAGGCCCTTGGGTCCAAGGACCTGGTCTCGTTCATCCCTCTATTTCTAGAAGTTCCATGTTTTGACAACCTGATGGGACTTGTCTGATCACTAGCTGAGAGGCCACAGGGTTCCATGAGCTGATACTGCTGTGTCCAGGGGTTAGAGGGCCACACCGTGTTGTGTTCAATTTTCACATTGCAAGAGTGACACGAGTCCTCACTAACCCATGTCCATACCATCACAGCTTTCACTGCCACACAGGAATGAGGGATGGAGGGATAAAGAACCTGCCCTTTCCTTACAGCAGGATGGAGAAGGTGATGAGAAAGGGGAGTGCGGCTCCTAGTGAGGGGGGCGTGTCCCAGTACCCCCAACATGGTGAGCATTCTAAGAGCGAGGAGATTCAAAGGGTATGCTCCCCAGCACCCAGTTCTGGGTCCTGTATGGGGAACTGAGTCCCAGATGGGTGCTCCTTTCTGAAAGCAGGTGGGTAGACACACCAGGAGCCTGTCCCATCACAAGTACTCAGGACCCAAGGCAGAGAGCGGAGAGCCTGACTCCCTCCAGAAGGTGCAGGAAACCCCCCAAACCCACTCCTAGGTACTGACTTATGAAGCCCAGACTCTGGTTCTAGAAAGAGCTGAGACAGAGGCCCATTTTGTAAGAAATCTGATTATTCAAATTTATTACCATCAAGAATTATGCAATGATGCTGTAGTTTTTCTTAACAAATAGAAAACAGACTGTGTACAACAGTGAACTCTACAGCACTAGCATCCACAAGGTAAAAATGAATGTTTCATCCGACATTACCAACCCTGGATTGTTGATCTTGACTGAGCCTAGCTAGTTTTGGGGACGTCTGGATCACATCCCTCAGCTAAACAGCTATGCACCCTTCCCGCCCCCACTTACCTACCTAGATAGTGCTGCCCAGAGGAAGAGGCCCTCTCCCTGCCCCTCAGCAAGCCGAGATAATAAGGGTTGACTATAGTACCATAAGAGGAGTCCAGTAGTCTTGCCACATTGGTTTATGAGGGCATCTTGAAGGCATGGACAGAGCGATTCTCAGGGGCTTGGAAAACAGCTGCAAACCAGGGAGGGAAGTCATCTGGCCCCCAATCTGAGGACAGACATGTGCTCCCAGGCCCACTGGCCTGGACCTGAAGGGCGGCCACACCCCTGCGTGGCCCTGAGGTGCACGGGGCGGGGCCCAGCCCTGATCTGTGCTAAGTGCCTTGGCCACGTGGCCAGGCCCCACAGTCTACACACATCACGTGCGACCGCAGCACTGGGGACAAGAGCAAGGGTCGGCGGGCCCGGAGGTCAGCCTGGCAGCTCCCCCAGGGACCCCAGCGCACGGGGCCTCCTCCCTTCTCAGGGGATTGAAGCACAGGCCAGGGGATTTCCTGCTTTTTTCTCTCTCTCTTTTTTGTTTTTTTGTTTTTAACCTTTGCAAACACGATGGTGATGAGGCAATGCCTTGCCAGGTTCCTCCAGACACATCTCTGATTCTGGGCTGCGAATGTTAAACATACACCGGAATAGACGATTGGGGATGAGTGTTTCCTATCTCCTCCCCACCCACCACTGTCTGCGGGGTCTAAAAAAAGGCTCTAAGGAAAAACATAACAAAATAATAATAAAAAAATTATTTCCCTGCATTTGAGAGAAACAGGATCTTCTCTGAAGGGCTGGAAGAGCAGCTGGATCAGTGACACCTCCTGGGCCCGCGGCTGAGCTTCTGCTCCGGCCAGCAGCCCCCGCTCTGCAGGAAGGCAGGCGTGTTTTGGCCTTCAGCAGTAGAAGTCATACAAAAAAAAAGGACCCAACATGAACTCAAGAAAAAAAAAAATACTCCAACCCCCAGAGTGGCCCATTCTGCAGTTAAGGATTTGCAAATGGAAAAATCAAAGGGAAGAGGCTAGAATCCCTTGGTCTCCCCACTTAATGTATATAAAAAGGGGGCTTTGCCCCCATCCCCACCCCATGAGAAGAAGCATGAGAAACGCGGCAGCGAAACAGAGGTTGCAGCGGGTTCCAGGCAGGCCTGGTGGACAAAGACAGACCATGGCACCCGCCTGCCTGCCCGCCTGCCCACTCGCCCAGGGGGGCTCTGGGCTGTTTGGTGTGGCAATGTTCCTGAAACGCTGTGATCCCAGTGGGCTGTGCTCTGCCAGCAACAGCATCCGTGCAGGAGGGCTGGACGATGGTCGGTATGGCTCAGAGGAGCTGGGTCCCCCCCGGAGCCCCTGGGCGGGGGCGACGGAGGAGAAGGGAGCGGTAGTTACGTTGCATAGTGGTCAAAGCTGCCGAGGTACTCCAGAGCCGCACGGTAGCACAGCTGGTACTGGTCCTGCCGGAACAGAGGCTGGTTGGTAAGGGCAGCGCCAGCAGGTATCCCCACGTGCTCTGCTGAGGGCATCCTCGTTGCAGCCAGTGGGCAGTGGTGTTAGCCTCCTCTGGCTGAGGGCAGGTGCTGGACCAGACAGCTGCCCTGATGCAGTGTCTGCGGGAGCCTAGAAAGCCTCTGAAGGCTCCCCTCTCCCAGACCCCCACAGCAGCCTGCCTTCCCGCTGCCACCCCAATCTCATTTACCTGCCCCTAGACTGTGCACGCATGAGGACTGCTGTGTCCCACCCCCAGCCCATGGGACAGGCACACAACAGGTGCCTGAGACAGAGCTGCTGAACGAACAAGTACATCTTGCTCATCCTGAGCCCGAGAGCTCAGAGCAGGAATGGTAACTGCTGGTAACGTGAACAGACGCACGTCCCCGTGGGCCTAACTGCAGCCGGCGGCCTATGGGGGGCCCGTGTACCTCTGTTTGCACCATGGCAGGACGCTGCGTGCGCAGGGTCTTCACGGTCTGGAACATGTCAACCACACCCTCGTAGCGCATGCGCTCCAGAACGATGCTCAGGGTGATGAACACCCCGGTGCGGCCCACGCCAGCACTGCCCGGGGACAGGGAGAGGTCAACAGTCCTGCCCACCTCGGGCAGTGGGTCTGTTGGCCCCTCCGGCCCCCACCCAGCCTGGCCCTATGGGTACCGCCCCACCTGCAATGCACCGTGATGGGCCCGTCCTGCCCGAACTGCTCCTTGGTCTTGTGCACCTGCCCGATGAAGTCGATGAAGCCCTCGCCCGTCTTGGGCACTCCCTGCTCTGGCCAGTCCGTAAACTGGAACTGCCGGATGGTCCTCGATTGCCCATCCTGGGAGAGACGGGTGGGGGGACAGGGCGAGGGTTTGTGCCCACAGCCCCATCGGGTAACGCTGCGGTAGTACAATGACACAGGCATGTAGCGCCGTGAAGGAGTACCTGAGGCCACCCCAGGAGACTCACGTGCCGCATACCCACACCCCCGAGGCAGCCCCTGCTCCACATGGGTCCCGGCGGTGTTATAGACATTCCCGCATGCAAACAAGCTCACTTTCCTGCCAACACTCACCCGGGCATCTGTGACCTTGAACTCACGCAGGATGTACTGAGGCATGTTGTACTCGGCCATCGGGTCAACAACAAAATATTGGTAGCGGGCGGACCGCTCTGCAGGCCAGTATTGGTGGCACTTCTCCTGTGGACAGAGGGCCCGGCCATCACATACAGGTGGGGAGGAAGGGGGTCTCCAGGTTTCAGAGGATCTGGGACAGGAGGTGGTGATAATGGGGGTCTGAGGCCAAGCTAATGCGAGGCTGGGACGTGAAAGGAGAGTAAAGAAAGGGGCATGTCCCCCACGAGCAGCTGGTGTTTTCCCAGGGACGGGTGGGCCTTCCAGGTAACAAGGCCCCTCTGGGGAAAGGGTGGGCTCACCCTGCCCATTTCCCGAAGCTTGGTCAGCATGACAATGATGGTGGAATTGTGCTCCCAAAGCATGCGCCAGAAGTCCTCGGTGCTTTCTGCCAGAGGCCCCTGTGTGGCTATGTAGGCCTTCTGTTGTCTGGGGTGGACATAAGACTGGACATGTAAGAGCTGCTGCTGCCCCCAGACTCTCCCCTACAAGTGCCAGTCCCCTGGGCCCCTACTCAGATCAACCCTGCTCCAGGAAGCCCCCACTGCTCTCCCCATTCCAGTCTGGTTTTCTGGACTAGCTCTACTCTACTGTCCCCCAGCTGGCCAGGCACAGGCCTGGATACCTGTGGGGCATGGTGGGACAGTCACGAGCATGCTGACCTGTAGCCATCCAGGAAGCTGGCATTGATGTAGTCAGAGCCCTCCACACCACGGATGGGCTGCAGACACACGCGAGTCAACTCGTACGGCATGATGTTCACCAGGCGGTTCTTGAACTTGTTGCAGGGCAGATTGGCACTGATGAAGCGGGATGTGTGGGCCTTGGAGCTGGCCAGCAACTGGCGGGAGGGAAGGGTTGGTCAGGACTGACTTCCTGCAGGGACCACCCCCAAGACCCAGTCTGGGTCCCTGGAGCCAGACAAGGCCTCCCGAGGCCCACCTTGAACTCGAGCTCCATAGCGGTAACGCTCTCTCCAGGAGGCACTTGGCCCAGCTTCTGGATGTGGGCGTAGAGGTTGCGAGCGGGAACCTCCGTGTGCCCACACGTGGCGGCCTCCAGCAGCGCCTCGTGGATGAACACATACTGGTCCTCCGTCTGCACCATGTAGTTCCGCTGCGACCGCATGCATGTCACGTGACCGTAGATGTCGACAGTCTTCTCGTGCTTCATCCGCTCCAGCATGGCGTCAATAACGATGAAGCAGCCCGTGCGGCCCACGCCCGCGCTGCGGGACGCCAGCGCAGCTTGAAGCGGAGCCTCCCCCAGCCCCCGCCCCCGCCCCCTTGGGAGGCACCACGCCCCCTCACCTGCAGTGCACCACCATGGGCCCTGCATCGAGCGGGTTGCAGGCCTTGACCCGCCGCAGGAAGGCCAGGATGGGGGTTGGGTACTCAGGCACTCCGTGGTCTGGCCAGGCCATGAACTGGAACTGACGCAGCTCCCGCTTCTCACTGGAGCCGCTCTGGGGAGAGAGATGGGGAGAGATGCTATGACTAGGAATCTGCCTGCCACAGACTCAGGCCAGAACGGCCCATGGCCTCGGGGTAGCCTGGAGAAGCCTGCACCCCCTTCTTTACCTATTGCACCGGAGCCACAGGTGCCCACCCCCCACACTCACGCCCCTCCACCACGCCGGCGCCTAGCGCTGGGAACAGACGCTAGGGCGGGGCCATACCTTGTGGAGTGCGAAGGTGCGTACAGTGTATGTGGCCAGCTCCACCGTGTCTAGCAAGGTCACCTGAATGAGGCCGTAGGTCTCAGTGCCACGGGCTGGCCAGTACTGATCACACTTCACCTGCAGAGAGACAAGCAGACCAGGTGTGAGGGTGGGGGGCAACGATGAGGAGGCTGGAGGGCAGCTGAAGGCTCAGACAGGCAGGGACTGCGGGGGCAGAAGCAGATTGGAAATTCCTGCCTACTGAGTCATGAGACCCTGAGTCCCAAACTCTCAGATCCACTGCTTCCCTCCCCCTTGCAAACCAGATCAGGTCTTCATGTTACGACCCCACCCCAGTGCTGCTCGTGGAATGAGGACCATAATTGAAAATTATTTATTCATGACCAGATCGCACCAGGCACATTTTCTGCCAAATTTACCCATAACGTTTATGCGCCATTTTCAAGCTCTGTAAATTTTACGTTCCAGTCAGTGCTCTGCAGTGCGAATGCGGATTAACAGCAGCTCTTTCCATTAATTAGCTTAGGAGATGTGTTGATGCCCCAGGAACACACCAGCAGCTGGGGAACGTGGGAACATCCCAGGAACACACCAGCATCCAGGGAACATATTAACATTCCCAGAAAATGACAGCATCTGGCATGACACATTAGCATCCCAGGAACCCACAGCATATGGGGAACGTGCTAACATCTCAGGGACAGCCCGGTATCCGGGGAACACGTGAACACCCCAGGAAAATAAAAGCATTTAGGACTCCCCTGAAGAAGGGACTGAAGGAGCTGCCCACAGCCCCTGGGAGGCTGAGTACTTCCCACCCCCACTTCCTGCGGGGCCTGCTCCATCTCACCCGGGACTTCTCCTCCAGCCGCGTCATCATGACCACGGTGGCCGTGCGCTGCTCCCACACCATCCGCCAAAAATCGCCCATGGTCTCGGGCAGCGGCCCCTGTGTGGCGATGTAGGCGTTCTGCTTGCGGTAGCCGTCGATGTAGTTGGCATTGATGTAGTCGCTCCCGGGCACACCTGAGGGCAGGGGCGGGGGGCGTGATCCCGGGTCCCGGGCCCAGCGCCCTCAGGCCCCCCTGGCACTCATGGGCCTCTTCTGCAGGATGAAATGTCCCCCCAGCCAGCAAGGGGAGGAGAGTGCGCCCCGCCCTCGGCTCACCATCGACAGAGGTGAGGATGACTCGAGAGTGATCGTAGGCAATGACATTTGCGTAGCGGTTCTTGGGCTTGTTCACCTCCAGGTTTGAATTCTCCCACGTGAACTGCTGTCCAGGATCAATGGACTGCAGGGAAAGCGAGGGGGCAGGTGGGACGAGCTCAGAGCTGAGGTCTACTTACTTCCCCCGAGGGGCCGCAGCCTTCCAAACGGGCCCCTCCCTCCCAAGGTGCCAGTGAAGGGGAAACACCACCTCCCCTGGCCATGCAGCTCCAAGGCTGTCGCATCTAGGACCACTGCCTGTCATGAAGGCAGGGAACCAAGACCTTCCTGGACCACGGTACCAGATCCCCTTACCCAGTAGTCGGGCCCAGGATGGGGACAGGACAAACATCCCTCAAGCCCCACCCCCAACTCATGAAACAAGAACACAGAACAAGATGGAAGCAACGTCAGCCACATCTGTCGCACCGGACACTGCCAAGGGTTCTGTTCACCACTGCACCACCGTGCCTGGCGCTCTCCTACCTCTCTGGCTGTTCCTTCTCCTCTTCTTCTACCTGCCCTCCCTGTAGACAGGACACGGAGCAACTCCAGGGTTCATTCCAGAGTTGTCTTCTCTTCTCACTCTACAACCCTTCTAGGGTGACCTCATTTGCTCCCAGGAATCATAATCATATCCATAGGCTGAAGCTACTCAGAAGTCCAGTTGCAGCCCAGAGCTTCAGAACTGAACGTCCAGCAGCCACCTGGAGGTCCCATAGGTCCTTCAACCTCAACCTTTTCCAAGTGGAGTTCATCAGCTTCCCCTCCAAACCTGGCTCTCCTGCTGGGACAGCGGGTCAGTGAATGACGCCAGCATCCATCTACCCAGAAGCCTAGGCCAGATCCTGCAAGTCATCCTGAGTAACCCCTCTGCACCCCTATTCAGTCAGCCGCTAAGTCCTGACTCCACCTCCCCCGTGGCTCTCTCCAACCTGCTGCTGCTATCCTAGACCAAACCAGCCAACTCAGAATTGGCATGTCCCTGCACAGCTTCCCTCTTGCCCCACTCTGACCTACTCTTTGTCCTGCAGCCAGGACAATCCTATTAACATGCAGCTCAGAATGTCAATTTCCTGCTTAAATGCCTTCCATGGGTCTTTATCACCTCAAATGATAATAACAGCTGAGTCCCAGTGAGAACTGACTGTACCTGGCACTGTCCTAAGCAGTCTGCATGCCCCCCACCTAATCCTCATCAGACAGATGGATACAACCCCGAGCTCCCAGCAGAGCACACGAGGGCCTCCATATCTTGGCCCCAGCCTCATTCATCTCCAGAGGACCAGCATCACCCCTTCTGTGGGACCCACCAGCACACCACACCCCTCTGCCTGCTTCGCCGTCAGCTACCTTTTCCACACTGAGTATCACGGCATATTGCCGTGTTAACACATTCAATGCTAATTATGTCTGCACGTATGTCTGTCCACTGTCTGGGCTCCCTGGCGGCAGTGAATGTGGATATGTTTGACTCCATAGCCTCAGCCCCCAGCACAGGGATTGGCACACAGTAAGTGCCCCACAAATGGTGATGAACGGTTACTGGATGTGAACGATAGAACTATGGGATCCTGGCTGAGGGTTCAGGTGACTGGAGGAGGCTGTGAAGGAGGAGAAAGTCCAGCAAGGAGAGTTCGGATAGAAGCTAAGTGGGTAGAAGATGGAAGGGGGATCCCATGAGCCAAGGTGAGGAGGCTGCAATGAGCCTGGACAGTGAGCACAGCTCAGAGGCCTGCAGGCTGGAGCAACGTGTCTAAAGGAAGGGCTGTCAGGGACATGGGACTAGATGAGGACAAGAAGAAGACCATGGAAAGCTTTCCCCATCAGAGAAAGAACCGAAGCCCGGGAGCCCGACTCACAAGCTTCGTTACTCCTACAGAAAGGCCTTTTGCAAATCAGAGCCCAGTGGGTGTCCTACAGGTAGGAGCAATGTGGTTTCCTTGCAACAGATGTGTTCACCAATTTGCCTGCCAAGCTCAATTTCTTCTTCAGAAACTTGGCCTACAGGTCTAAGAAACTACCTGGCCCCCAGCTCTTGGAAAGGGAATCCTGGTACCCCATGATACATACCCCAAACCCAGCTAAGAGAGGACATCTGACCAGATGGGGAGCAAACTCACAGGTTAGGCTGAGCCAACCCATCAACTATCTACTACTCATCAGTCATTTATTGAGGTTGAAATCCGTGCCAGGCCTGTGATAGCAGCTGGGGTAACAGCAGTGGACAAGGCAGAAAGACACTTCCATCTGGGCTTCGTAGAGGAGCTAGGTCTCCTTGTCATCTCCTCTCTCACAATGCCCCGCCCCAGGGGGGTGGGACAGAAGTGCTCAGAGCCCAGGCCGCGGGTGCATAGCTCTGAAGTCTGAGCCCCCAGCAGACAGGAGTCAAGGTCTGAGTGAGGTGAGCATGTGCAGGGCCCCGAGCCTGGCCCTGTGCTCGCTGAAGGTTTGTGCCACCTGAGCAGCAAGCCCCGAGTCCCCTGGCTCCCCAGACGCCTGCACGTGTGCCATTCTGAGTACACACATGAGCACATGAGAGTGTAGGACCTGCGAGCTGGGCAGGCCTGGGTTTGAACCGTGGTTCCACCACTCAGCAGCTGGCTGCCCTTGGGCAAGTCAACTGCCCCTCTGAGCCTCTGCTTCCTCCTCTGTGAGAGGAAGATGATAGCAGCTCCATTTCACAGGGCTGTGGGGAGCACTCCATGAGATGACGCCTGCAAAGGCCTAGCACTGTGTGGCCTGCAGTGAGCTCCTGATGAATGCTGGCTCTTATAGCTATTATTTTTGGTCTGTGTCTGTGCATCTGTCATGCTGTGTCTGGGCCTGTTAGCACATGGGCATGTGTCTGAATGTCCAGACGCAGAGAGCCTCAGAACCTCGAAGCAACTCCTGTGGTGACCACCAGAGGGTGCCTGCAAGGGCCTCGGCCAGGCCCAGCACCTGAGGAGCACAGGTCCCTCCTCCTCTCTGTGCTCTGGGGCACCTGGAGCTCCCAACTGACAGCTAGGACCTGGGGTAAGACCCCAGACCTGAGACAGGACAGGAAATGGCAGGGGTTGGGGACATCTCACCTCATATTCCTGGGAGAACTTGAGGCCATCGTTGGCTTTGAGACGCTCGATGTTGTCTGCCAGGTCAGTGATGGGAATGGGCGGGTGGTCTCGCATGCCTGGGGGAGGCAGGAGCACACACAGGCAGAGTTAGCATGAGGCCTGAGCGGGGTGGCGGAGGAAGCCCCAACGCACATATGTGCACATGTGAACACGTGTGACATGGAGCACTCGGCACTGGTGGCATGGAGACGGCAGAACATGCGGCGACAGGATGGCGGAGCACATGGCGGCCGGAGGAGAGGAGAGGAGAGTGTGTGTGTACTATGAGCATGTGGCAAGGACCAGAACCAGTGACACAGCGCTGAGTGGGGGCACCAGGGCCCCACCTGGCGGGCTCCGCTCAGGAGGAACGAGAGGCTTCCTCCCTGCCAAGACAGAGGCTAGAAACCCAGTCTGGGCAGCTGCTGGGATGGAACCTGGTCTTCCGACACCAGGAGCATGGGCCTCTCCAGCCTGCACCGCCCTGCCGGCCCTGCCTGTGGGCAGCCCTCCTGCCCCTCACTGGCACCAGTCACCATGAGAAGGACCTGGTGGAACCATGGTCCCAGGCACCAAGTGTGTGATGAAGTCTGCAAGGACACAGTGATGGAGAGGAACAGGGAGAGAGGCGGAGCCAGGGAGACCAGGGGAGGCACACGGTGAGGGCTCAGGTTGAGACAGGAGGCGAGGGAGGCAAGAGGTGGAGACGGGCCAGCAGGAGAGAAAACAGAACTGGAGGAAGTAAGTTGGGGAAAAAAGGAGAATGGAGAAAGCAAAAGGTGAGGAGACAGCGAGGGGGAGAGGAGGAGGGAGGGAGGCTATGGGGTGAAAGAAGTAGAGGAGTGGGAGCAGACACAGAAGCCAAAGTATCCCCCAAACACGGGAACTTTGAAAACTAACTTGAGATATTCGGGCAACTGGGGGCACTGGAACCTGTAGAGAAAAAACAAAACAAAACAAAACAAAAACAGAACAGAAAACAACGGGGCAAGAGAAGAGAGCCTGTTAACCTTTTCTGGTTCCAAGGCCATCAGACATGGTGACGGGGCGGACAGGAGGTGGAGAGAGCCCTGAAGGCTCGGGAAGTGCCGCAGGCAGAGGCGGCAGGCCGTGTGGGGCAGTGCGGGGCAGAGCGGTGGGCGAGTTCTCCCACAGCCCCTTCTGCCTCCCGAGTAACTGGGGGTCCTCCACCTCCAGGGCTGAGTGCTCCCACCCCTGGGGAGCCTGGGCAGCCTCGGGGCCTTTCTGTGACTGAACACTCGATCAAAACTGACCCTTGTCCCCTCTGGGATCAAAACTTGGCCTTGGATATTTTTGGCTGACTTGGCAAAAAGGAAGTGTGCTTTTATAGAGATGAAGCACGTACGGCAGGAAATTAAATGGTGGATCGAAATGAATGATATACAGATGCTGACTGTACTTTTCTTTCAAGCTTTTCTGTGGGTTTAAAACATTTTTGGAATAAAAATTAAATGATGAAAAAAAAAAAAAGTTGAACTAAAAATAAAGAAACCCTCAGCTTGGAGAGGCCAACCATCCCTGCCTCCTCTCCTTTGTCCCTCTGGTCCCAGTTCACGGAACGTCCCGTGGTGGCTGGCAGGTGTGTCCTCCGCCAGGTGCTGCCGTCACCCTGGGGGCTACTCGTGCTCACAGGGCTGCCTCTCCCCAGAGTGGCCTCTCAGTCCCTTGATACCTGCACCTGTGGTGGCCCTCACTGTGCCCCTCGCGGCCTTCAGTGCCACTGGAGACCACCCACCCTCATCCCTCTGCTCAGACCCTGCCATCCTTTCCCGTAGTGACGTCACTTCTTTCCCATCTGTCCTGAACGCTCTGCGTTACCCCTGATCCTCCTGACTCTCTCTGGCCCCTGCAGCCACAGGGCTCCACCGTGTGCCCATCGGCGACCTCCCAAACCTGTGTTTCCAGCCCAGGTGTGTCAGCGCAGAGCTCGAGACCCACGGCAGACCCGCCACCATGACGCAGTCAGCAACCACGGCGCAACCCGCGCCTCCCCGACCGCCTGGCCTCCCATGTGGAGCCTGAGCCCAGCTGACGCCTTACCCTCCACGCCCACGCCGGGTTTTCAGCACCTTTCACTCCCTCGGTGGCCTTCTACAGAGTCTCCCGGCCCCAACTTCGTCTCCTACACCCCACTGACACACAGCAGCCAGGGACAGTTCTCAAACACTCCCCTGAGGAAAACCCTTTCATGCCTCCCTACTGCCCTCAAGATGAAGGCCAAGCCCCTTGGCGTGTCATTCCAGGCCCTCCGTGACAGCACCTTTGCTTAAGCCCCAACTCCGATGCCGCCGAAAGCGGAAGTGCTTGTAAAAGGATGCACGATGAATGCTTCTGTGCATGCTATTTCCACCGAAGGCAGCTCCCTTCCTCCCGCTTTGCCTGACCAGTGCCCATGTGGCACTGACTCTCAGAGGCTTCTCAGTGGGGACCTGGACGTCTCCCAGATCTGAACATGCAAGGTTGCCACTGCCTACTAGGCCTGCCTGGCTTGCTCTCAGTACATTTGCCCTGGTCTCAGTCACCATGTGGTGAGGAAGCCCAGGGCATGGAAGAGGCCTCTGTGGGCGTCCCAGCAGATGCCCTGGCAAGCTCGCGCCAATTCTAGCAGCCACCACCAGACGCGTGAATGCACGAGCTTTAGAATCAAGGGGTTGGCAAACTTTTCCTGTAAGGAGCCAGATATTAAATATTTTAGGCTTTGCTGACTTATGGTCTCTGTTGCAGCCTCTTAATTCTGCCTTTATTGTGCAAAAGCAGCCACAGACGACACATAAACGAACGGCTGTGGCTCTGTTCCAACAAAACTTGACTTACAAAAGCACGTGGTGGGCCACGTTTGACCCTTGGGCCACAGTTTGCCGACCTGTTGTAAATGGTTCTAGCTCCCAGCTTTCAAGTCTTCTGACTGAAAGCCCAGATGTTCTGGAACAGGGACAAGCTGCTCTGCTTGTGCTCCCGCCTGAGCTCCTGAGACGTAGCAATTACTGTTCTAAGCCTCTGCGTTTGGGGTAACGCAGTAGGCAGCAATGCCCAACACACATCTGCAACCCTCTGTATGTGGGCGCTAAGCGCTCAGCCCTGCAGCCGTCTGCATGTTCCCTTCACAGGTATCCAACAAAAACCCACCAAGTGCAGGCACCGGGGGCAGGGGGACAAAGCAAGACCCAGTTCCCAGGGCCATGGTGCTCAGAGACTGCACTCGAGGTGAGGCCAGCCTAATGCGAGAGGCACCGCGATGGGGAGCACAGGGGTTCTGGGAGCCGAGGAGACACCTGGCCTTTTCTGGGGCGTGGGAGGGGAATGACGTCTCAGGTAGAAGGAACAGCCAGTGTCCTGTCAGAGTGGCTGGGGGAGGAAGGGCAGGCACCGGCACTGTCCTGGCACAGCCAGCCTGGGGGCAGCCTTCAGGAAAGGTCAGGTACAGGCCCCCTGCCGCCTGCCAGCGTCTGCTGGGGCATTTCCCACGGCTAATACCTGAAGCACAGCCCTCTTTCCTGAGAAGGTGTAGACACTGGCCACCTGTGGGGGGATGTGGGCTCTGTGGGGAGTCTTTAGCCCATACTCAGAGGCCTTGACTGAAGACAAGACAGGGCCTAAGCAGCTGTGCTTCCCCTGAGAGGCTCCTGGGCCCTGGACACCTGCCCCGCTGCTAGATATAGAGGGTGTTCCTCAGCCCCCTCAGTCCAAAGGGAATGGGTACAGGGAAAAGGGCAACAAGGAGGGAGGGGGCAGGAAATGGGGGCATGGGGCCCAGGTCCCTTGGTGGGTGAAACCCAGGGGCCTGAGGCTTAGAGCCTGCAGAATGGCCTGGGCCTGGGCTAGGGGCAGTGGGTTGCAGAGGCCACCCTACCTGGGGTCTGGTAGTTGAGCCTACGCATCTCCACGGGATCAGAGGAGTGGGCCAGTAAGGAGTCCTTCAGCCCAATTGACTGCTCATCTTTCGACGATGGGGAGTGGGTCCTTTTCCTAAAGAAGCAGGGAGGGCTGAGTGAGAGGCTGAGGACAGCGATGCGTGGTGTGCTGGCTCACGGAACCCCGCCCATGGCTCTGTGAGCTCCCGTTTCCCACATCATCCTGGGGTCTCTGAGCACAGGGAGCCAGGGACAGAGCAGCCTCCACTCGAGAAAACACAGGGTAGGGATGGGGGAGACAGCAGGAGGGTGGATGGCAGAGGAGTGGTGCAGCAAGGGAGGGAGGAAGGGCTTGCAGAGGCTGGTGGCTCCTCTGGAGAGAAGGCACGTCACTGCTGGGCAGTGGCCGCCATCCCCCAGGCCACCACAGCTGGGGCAGCAGGAGCCACCAGGAAGAAACATGCAAATGACACATAAAAACGCAAACACCACAGGGGGCTGGGCCGTTGTCTGGCTATCAGGGAACCAGGGTAAATACCCAGAGCAGCAGGGGAGGGACTGGGAAGGCATCACCCTAGCCAAGCAGAATCACCTCCTCCATTGGTCTCAGCTTCCCTGCCTACAAGGACAGGGTCTGAGACAGACGAGGGGGTCTGGCTGCTGCTGAATAACCAGTGCCACTTCTGCTTGCAGACGTGTGTGTTTGGGGAGGGAGAACTTGTATGCGTGTGCTCGAGTGTGTGTATCAAGACACACCTCCCACTGCTCTGCAGAGTGCCTTTTGCACATATGCAGGACTCTGTCTCTTTCAGCCCTGAGGTAACTTCTCAGAGAACAGGGAGCCTGGTGGAAGGTTCTGGAGAGCTCAGAGTTAGCCTGGGTCCTCAGGGGAAGCACATGAAGTCTGCATTATGCCTGTGCCTGGAGAAGAAGCAGCCCATGCGGAAGGTACTGAGTCAGCCTGGTGAGAGTGACAGAGCCTGCCCCTCACTCCAGCGAGGACTCGGTCCCAAACTGGGGATCCACTGAGCTGACTGCACGGTTTGCTGCTTAAAGCCATAGGCCAGGAGGCTTCCGGTAAAAGCACCGTCCCTCCCTGCTGGGCGCGAAATGTGCACAGGAATAAGAAGTGAAGGGGAGACGTGTGAAGAGAGAAGGAATGACTCCTACCTTTCTTGTTTACTAGGTCCCGAAAGAGGCAAGGACAGAAGAAAGGAACGGTCATTGTTTCCACCAAGCACTCAGGCCCGCTCATGATGGGCAACGTGGGTCCCACCATGGCACCCATGTGACATTCACAGGGGGGCTTCGCCTCTCCTGGCAGACACCAGGGTCCAGATGGGCGTGGGGGATGCTCCTCAGGCCCCACCCCAGGGCAGCCCTCCTTGTGGCCCTGGAAGGAGCTAACTCCTCAGGAAGGAGGCACTGGGTCCAGGCCAGGGGCCGGGAAGAGATGGGGCACAGAACGCAAGACCTCATACGCAGAGACGCGCGCAGACATACGCACCCACACGTGCTCTCCTGAGAAGCATTCGCTGACCAGCCTTGTGGGCTCAGCCTCGCACTGGGTGCTGAGACTAAGCAGGCTCAGATGCAGGCCTGGGGGTGTCTCCCATGAAGCATCACAGGGAGGTGGACTATGGGGCAGGGGTAGAGGCCAGGAAAAGCCCCCCGGAGTATCAGCCTGGAACTGCGTCTTGAAGAATGAGCTGGCAGTTGCCAGGTGGGCAGGAGGAGGGAGAGCTATGGAGCAGAAGGCACAGCCTGAGCCAGCCTGGGACCTGCAGGTGGTGCAGGTATATGATGCCGGGTAGTGGAAGGGCAGACCAGGTGGGTGCGTGCTTGATGGTCAGACTTTAACTCAGAGCTACCAAAAGGTTTTAAACAGTGAGCAACCAAGCCTTTGAAACACCGCTCTGGTTGGGAGGTGGATGGACAGGAAGGAGACCCCAAGAGCAGGTATCTGCACCCACCCGTGTGTGGGGAGGGGTAGGGGGGGCGACGAGGCTACTGTGTTCCAGGTGCCCAGCTTTGTCCTGCACATGCGTTATCTGGAGGAGGTGAGGAGGGGCAAATTCCAGTGATACCGAGGACAGGATCCAGAGAAGGCTGGGTGTGGGGGGAGAGGGAGGAGGAGGGGTGTGGCCCTCGGGTTTCCCATTACTAACTTGGTGGATGGGCCCTACCCATTGGGATAGGGAACACGGGAGAGGAAGCTTGGAGGGAAGGTCGTGGTCTCAGGGTTAAACGCACACTGAGTCTGAGCTAGCCGCAGACGTTGCTCACAGCAGGCATGAAACAAATATTTACTAAGTGAACGGATGTCCGCGGGCAAGTGGGCCTGGAGCTGGTCTGGTTCTCCCTAGGCCTCCGCAGGGGAAAGAGGTCTGGGAGTCCACAAATGGTGGCAGAAAAAAGGTACTTAAGATAGCAAAGAAGGAGAAGGTGGTGTCCTGAAGTTGAAGTGGAGACAGACACACTCACATCCACTGAGACAGACAGACACACCCAGGGATGCACATGGACCAGCCCTGTGTGAAGCTTCAGCTCCTCAGAGGTTCCCCCACCCAGACAGAGGAGTGCGTGCAGGTGCAGGTAAACACACGTGTGCACACACCCTGCTTCTGCACTTCCTCCTGGCCAGGCCTGAGCATGGAGGGGCAGGGGGCTGTGCCCGGAGCCCCGAGCACAGCACTCACCTCTTGAACAGGAGGATTGCAATGACGATGAGGATGATGAGGATGACTGCCAGGACAGGCCCTGTCACCCACAGCATCTCGGGCTCCTCCTGCTGCTGGGCTGGTGTCACCTGGACCACGATCTCATCCGAGTAGGGGCTAGCAGCATAGCGCTTCTGTGGAGGGACGGAGTGGGCTGGGAGCTCCATGAGATCCCCACCCTCCACCCATCAAACCCGGAGACAGGGCCCCGGGGCCTGGGATCTCACGGGGTTTGAGACCGGCTGAGCCTGGGGTCAGGCCTGGGACCTCAAGGTCGCTGGGCTAACTGGGCCTGGGGTGTCGGGGTCCCTGAGGCTGAACTGGGCCCGGGGTGTTGGGATGCTGATAGCCAAGGTGACTCAGACACACCTGGTCCACAGGTTCCTTCAGGGAGGCAAGCACAAAGCATTGGTAGCTCAGGTCCGGGGTCAGGGGCCGGTTGTAGAAGCCCCGGTAGCTCTTCTTGTCCCCTAGGGTGAAGGTGTCGGGGAGCACGTCCACCTGAGCAGCCACGTATGGCTTTAGTCGCTCCGTCTGCCGCCGCCGCCGCCGCTCCCCACCACCCTGCTCGATGGCCTCCAGAAGCTGGCAGAGTGGAATGCAGCAGTCAACACAGAGCCCAGAGCACCTTACCCTGGAGGTCCCTGGTCTGAGACGGAGGCTCACCTTCCGCCTAAGAGGCCTGTACCTGGCTCTGCAGAATAATGCTCAACACTGGACACTGCTGTGCCTCTCCTCCCCACCAGCCAGCAGGGAGAGAGAGGGCGTTTCCACACTGGCTGGGCGAGGAGGAGAGGAGGACTTCTGATGTCCTAGGGGACTACAGACTGCGAGTCCCCTGTGGCCTCTATATCCGAGGGACTCTCCCACGTCTACAGGGCTCGGGAATCTCTGGACCCACAGAGACTTTGCTACTACTTCCCGCCCCAGAGGATCCTCGGCAAACACCTCCAGGGATTCTCTGTAAGCCTTCCAGGAGTTCTCTGAGAACTCCCAGGAGGTTCTCTGCCAATCTTCTGGCTGTGGCCACCCCAAAACTCCTCTCCTCATTGGAGCAGCCCAAGCGAGTGCTTTCGAGTATGGGAGTGCATCTGGGGGGAGTCACGGGGGCCGCGTTCAGGGTGGCGAGGCCACGGCCAACCACTGCAATGAAGCTACATCGTTAGTGCTGCCTCGTTCCGTCCCGGGCACCTCGTCCAGCTCCAGCTCCTCGGGTGTGCTCCATCGCGGTGCCAGCATGCTCCCGCCCCCACGGTCGATGGGGACCACCACGACGTAGAACCACCTAGTTGGGCAGAGGGGAGTCAGGACCACCACTGCCCAGCATGCTCCAGCCCTGCCCCTCCTCCCGGAGCGGCGCCTGCGCACCTGATGAGTGAGGCATCCTGCACGAGGGGCATCGAGAGGGTGAAGCGGCCGTCCTCAATGTAGGCTGAAGCGGGCACCGGCTTGTGCGGCAGGAGGTCGGGGGCCGTGCGGATGGACACGAGATGTTGCAGGCCCCCCGCGCTGCTGCCGCGGTTCATCAACACAAACGAGTACTCCGTGTTGGGCTGCAGGTCTGCGATCAGCTTCCTCATCGAGTGCCCGTCCACCTCCACGCTCTGCCCGTTGTACAGAATCTGCGGGGCCAGTCAGGGCATTTGGGGGAGGCTCCCCACCACGGGTCACACAGCCCTAACTAGGACCCTGCTTCCCAAACACGCACACACGTGGGTAGGGACTGGGATGAGACCTGGCAGGGCCAGGCTGAAGGGGCAGGCCCCACCTTGAAGGGTACAGCAGACTTATAGGAGTCTGGGACTTCCCAACTGAGCAGCACGGACGTCTTCATTGCAGCTGCCACGCGGAAGTTCTTGGCAAACACTGTGGAGGCATGAGTAGGGAGTCAGCGCTGGCTGGGGAGCTGGGGTGGAGTGAATAGGCCAGAAGCTTCCCTGCCAGGATGAGACAGTGGCCTGGGAGGGCAGGGGGTTCTGGAATGGCTAACGAGTACCAAGCACCCTTGCTCCCAGCCAGCTTCAAACTGCACAGTTCAACTCCCGGCCTGAGCACTTCCACACAGTGAGCACTGGACAGAGAGGGAGATATCACAGGACCGTGTGAGCAGAATCTCCTGATATGCTTGGGCACAAGCTTGAGCTCGGACACCGCTCAGAGCTACCAGAGGTCAGGGGACTACGGTCAGAAGTATGTGGGCCACAGCAGAGCACGGTGGAGCAAGTTCACCAGGGGTCAGGGGGTCAAGGCCCTGAAGGTTGCACACCCAAGAATGGTGGTACAGTCAAAAGATCAGTGGGTCACAGTCACAAGAGACTGGAAGGTCACACAGCAGAGGTCAATAGGTCAAGGACAGCAGAGGTCAGGGGGCACACACCCGAGAACGTGGCGCCCACTCACTAGAGGTTAGTGGGTCATGGTCAGGAGAGATTGGAGGGTCACACACCAGAGGCTGGTGGATCAGTCGCCAGAGGTCAGTGGGTCAAGGAGAGCAGAGGTCCCCAGGCGCAGCCACGCGTGGGCAGGCGCTGACGTGCCCGCAGCACACACCTTGCTCCATGGGCATGGTCCGGGACTGGATGCTGGGGCTGAGTGGGCCAGCGCCCTTGCCGGTGCGTGCGCGGACCTTGACGTCATAAGTGGTGTCCGGCTTGAGGCCAGAGAGTGTGAGGCAGGTGTCTGCGGTGACGCTGTACAGCTCCTGCTGGCTGTTGATGTCACGGTACACCACGGTGTAGTTGGTGATGCGCCCGTTCCTTTCTGCCAGCACTGGCGGGTCCCAGGCCAGTTCGGTGGTGGACGTGGTCAGTCCGACCACGCGCAGGTTTTGGGGGAAGCCGCTGGGCACGTCCTCGGGGGTCGTGATCTCCTTCTCAAACTCCTCACCTGGGCCAGCCCGGTTCTTGGCAGCCAGCCGGAAGATGTAGGTGGTACCCTTGTGCAGGCCGGTGACCGTGAAGTGCTGGTCATCCTTGCCAAAGTCTACGGTGTTGGGCCGTGCCTCGTCAGCCCGGCAGTACTGCAGCCGGTAGCCCAGCAGCTCGCCGGGCAGCTCCTTGGGCGGGTGCCACTGGAGCAGGGCGGTGTTCATGGCCGTGGTGCTGACCATCATGGTGGGCCGGCCTGGGACTAAACAACCACGCACGGGGCTCTGGCGCCGCCCTCCTTGCCGCCCCACCCTCTGCTCCGTTCCTGGGCCCTCACTCACCTGCTCCCGTTGTGGCGACAATTTTGGGCTTGCTCCGGGCACCATCCCCTTTGGTGGTGTAGGCAGCGACAGTAATGGAGTAGGTGGTCTCTGGTGTCAGGCCGCTGATGGTGGTTTCCTGGGGGAGGAGGAGCTGGGTCACAGGAGAGCAATGGGTGATCATGTCAGCCACCTCAGGCCCCTAGTGAGTGGGGCGCCCCCCAGGCCCGCACAGAGGCTGGTCGTGCAATGTTGACAAAGGCCTGAGGCAGGGTGGGCAGTGGGAGGTGTGCCCAGAGGACCCCACCCGCCGCAGGAGCTGCACGCCTGGGGCAGACAGCTCAGCCCTCCTTGCGGAGGTAACAAGGACCACAGTTTCCTTCACTCCTGAGGTCGTGCACACATGCACGCAGAGAACACAGGGCCTTACACGCACATGCACACCCACACCAAGGCGGGGGTGGCGCAGGGCACCAACCTGGAGGACCAGGCCTGCCCCCACCTGCCCCCCATCCTGGCCACTGATGTGGTGACATCTTATCCCCTGCAGTATCAGTTTTCTCATTTAAAAAATGCGCTTGAGTTTACCTCCTGAGGGAGGAGAGACGAGGGGAGAGTAAGAAGCCCTGCACACCTGGGGAAGGGACTTCCGTTTGCTCCCAGGGATGCCTAAGAACACAGCTAGGATAGCGTCCTCCTGCCTTGGCAGACCTAGCCCGTATCCCCGTCTTCAGCAGAGGCATCCCTTCCAGACATGCAACAAACACCACGGGAGGCCAGGCCACGCCACACCACGCCACACAGAGGAAAAGAGTGGGAAGAAGGGAGGGGGGCTACTGTGCAGTGGGAACAGAGCTGTCACTAACAACCCTGCCGTCCCTCCAGCTCGAAGCCTCCTGCCCTGCTGGAAGGTCTCCCAGGGCTGGAGCTCCAGAATGCACCAAGGCCAGCACCCAGCTCCCCAGGTTCCCCTCTCAGCCTGGGCCGGGGAGCAGGTGATTTTTTACTCCAGGGATCAATAAAGCCTAATGACCAGGATCGGATTTAACTCTATCCCTGTCTGGCCGGAGCAGGGGCCAGGCATGGTCGATCGTGAACATTGGCCTCAAACTACCACTCGACAGGCGAGAAGTAAGGATTAGAGGAAATGCCAATCGCTGCTCAGCTCGGTGCTCGCAACTACACGCCAATTTTATCCGGATGTGGCTGGTGCCCTGTGGCTCTTGGCAGCTCAGGCTGGGAGAAGGGTGGGAGAGGGGGAGGGTCCCACGAGCCCAGCCTGACCCAGGTCTTGCCGCGCCCGCACACCTTACTTACATAGTCCTCGGACTCCTCTGGCCGCCACTGACCGCGGGAGAGGGAGAGAAAGGGAGACAGGATGGTGAAGGACTCGGCCTGGCCCAGGGTGTGCAGACGGAGAGCTTGGGCCTCTGAAGGGCCCATGGGCTGGCACCCCAGGACCATACCCCATCCTAAGATCCCGGCCCCTGCTTCACGAGCACCTGTGCCAGGGCTGGGGCAGGGGGAGCCCTGGAGGGCGGCATACAGCCTGAGAGCGGTGGTGAGGGTGGGGCGTGAGCACCGCCTGGAAGGGCTTTGAGGCAGGGGTTGCCAGACATGGGGGTTAGAGAGCTTGGGTGCCCTGAGGGATGAATGAGTAGGGAGACCACGCACCCTGGTTTGCAGGGGACAGTTCTGGCCTGCACTTGTTGTGGTATGCCTATTCACAGCGCCTCCCTCCACTCTCACTAGTATCCTGGTTTGGACAACAGAGGAGTGGCCCAGGAACAGCCAGAGCTGCACTGGGGCAGGCTGATCATGGAGGCCTTGAATGCCGAGCTCAGAGCCTGGCGCTTGGCCCATAGGCACAGGGCGCCACTCAGACCCTCATTCCTTCCTAGGGATGCCTGAGAATCAAGGAAGGAAAGCAGGACTCAGAGCTAGCACAGTTGCTGTTTCTCGGTAAATTCTTCTTTGGGCCACTGCTGCGCATGGTGTATGAGACACAGAGGTGCAGAGAGCAATATGTGCCACACTGTGGACTCTACACCGTGGCCCTCGGCCCTGGCCTATGCCAGCTCCAGGCTAAAGGAACGCCGGGGTCCTCTGAAGGACCACCTCCCAGCGCTGGTCTGGCCTCTGTCCACACAGTCCCAGGGCTGGGGTGGTCTCAGCTCCTCCTGTTCTGGTTTGCTCTTTGCAAAGCCACTGCAAGAAGCATGGAACAGAAGGTGAGGGGAAGCCATTAACAGGTCCCTAGTGGGAACTACCCCTGCTCTAGTGTCCTTGCCAGGGGGGAGACACGGGACATCTAAGCCTGGCCTAGGCCTGGAGGCTCTCCAGGGTCAGAAGCAGAGCCAGAAGCAAAATGGAGGGAGAGAGAAAGAAAGAAAGAAAGGGGTCAGAGAAATGGTAGGGAAGGAGGGAAGGTGGAAGGAGAAGAGAAAGAGATGGATGAAAACACAGAGTTGGGGAGAGGGAGGAACAGAAGAGGGAGAAACAGAGACCATGATGAGAAAGGGACGAGAAGTCAGAGACCATCAGAAACAGATGAGCCTGAGATGGAGACGGGTCTGGTCTCACACGTGGTTCTTTCAGAACTGATGGGGGCCTGGGCTGAGCAGAGAGCACTGTCAGGTGAAGGAGGACAGGTTCTGAGTATCCCTGACAGGACAGCTCAGGGCACATCTGGGCCCTACGGCCAGGCTGGGGGCCAGGCCCCATCTGCTCCTACTGGCTTGGAGCAGAATGACCCAGTCACAAGGGGCCTCAGGGGCGGGCCGTCCACTTGCAGTTAGCATCCCTGGAGCCCAGGCCCTTGTCTACCCAGCATGAGATGTCCACAGCTTAGAAAGCAGGGTCCTTGACCCTCTGGCCCAGCTCCCTTCCAAACCACCTGGGACCAGAAGGGGGCACCCGAAGTGGCTTCTTTGGAACTGCACTGACTGCAGCTGGCTGCTGGCCCCCTAGGATGGGAGGGGCTGGTGGGAGCCCATTCCCGGGATGCTTCTGGGTGGGTGTGTCTGCTGGAGCTCCACAAGGAGCCCTCAACCTGGCCCAGGAATGCAGGCAGTACACACACCGCCTCCTCCACCCCCCTTGTTCTCTCAGTCCGGGCAGGCCTGATAGGAGGAAGAGGGCACCCTCTGGGCAGAAAGGAATTTTGCTTCAGAGGCTGAGCCTGGCCGGGTGGCGAAGGCCCGTCTGTCTGTGTGAGTGAGACCACCCCTAAGCACAGTTCGTACATACTGGGGACAAATTTGCACCTTTGCTCCCAGCCCAGGTAGGGGTGAAACTCTGGACAGGGGGGGCATGTGGGTTCTGGAGGGAATCTGGCTCCCCTCCTAGGACTGGCTTGGTGCTGACTCCTATGGGGACCTTCAGGGCCTTGGCTCTGGATGGGGAGACCCTGAGAGAAGAGCAACCCTGGGGTTAGGACTCTGCAGCAGAGTACTTTGGGAGGGGACTTTTCCAGGGGTCCAGAGATTTGCTTATGTAAGCTCAGCCACGCACTTGCAGGGTGATTCCAGATCACTCCTGTAAGCTCTCAATATCCCAGGTTCCTCACCTCAACAGCAAACCAGGTCTCACCTCCAGCTCAAAGGCAGAATCACCAACCCAACGAGACGGACGTGCCCAGAAGGCTGCATGAAGCTAGCTGGCAGGCCTAGCCCTTGAGAGGGAACCCAAGGGTGGAGCCCCCCTCTTGGGGCCCAAGCAGAGCAGCAATGGTTTTGTGGGGAGCAGGCCGTCTAGGGGTGCTCTCCCTCCCTCTGCTTGGGAGAGGAGGGAGGCACATCTCCAAAGCCCAGCCTGCTCCTTCCAGTCAGTGTGTTTCCTGAAGACCACCAAGGGAGAGGTAGAATGGGGTGGGGGCCTGGAGCCTGGGCAGGGGTGGTGATAGTGGCCTGGGCTCTGCGGGGACAGATCTCACTGCTACTGCTGGTGGCAAAGTCACAGAGATGAGTGCCTGGCTGGGACTATTAGCAGGGCAGATGGGGCTGCCAGGGCCTGGGCTGGCACAGCTTGGGCAGAGCCAAGGCAGAAGAGGGAGTCTTTCTGGAACTTGGCCCTAATCTCCTGATCTCATGGCCTCCCACTTTGACATAGCAAAACCTCTCTGGTTACTGCGACCAAGGAAAGGCAGTTGTGTGCCTGTGACAGCAGGCGGGGAGGCGGAGAGGAAGTGGTGCGTGCTGGTCTCACCCACCCTTCCACCCAGCCTCCCCTTTGCCCCACTACCATCCGATAGCACACCTGGGCCTCAGCCAGCATGACATCCTGGATGACGGGTGGGCCACGGGGCTCGCCGTTTTCTAGGCGCACATAGGTGACCTGGTAGCCGCGGATCTGGCCATGCTGCTTGCTGGGAATGGGCAGCTTCCAGGAGACGTGCACAGCAGTGGAGTTCAGCGGCTCTACCTCCACCTTCCGTGGGGGCCCGCTGGGCACTGGAGGGTGGGCAGAGAGAGAAGTCAGGCCTTGCTTTTGCACCCACTCCCCCAGGTAAGGCCCTGGATATAGTTTCCTTAGTCTCTGCCCTGGCAGAGTCTTAACAATTCTTTTTTGAATGACTCTTGTACCAATCTTCCCATCTGGACCCCTCAAATTTTAGGTGGGGCTGCTTCTTTCTCCCTAGCCTTTTAAGGCTCCAGCTGCCTTGGAGACAGCTCCAAAGGCTGGGCTTTGGGCACAGGTTGTCCCATAAGCTACACTGTCCCAGAGTGGGCAACTAAGCCTGTACCAGGAAGATGAGCCCACGGGGAGATGAAAGCCCTGGCTGTGAGGCAAGTGGTGTCTGAGGCCCAGGCCCCCCCCCCTTCCCCTCCTGGCAGTGCCACAGCCTACCGTCCTCGTCAGTGCGCACCAGCACCGGGGCGCTCTCTGGGCCAGGGCCCACGTCTGTGTGTGCCCGCACCCACACCCGGTACTCCGTCCACTTCTCCAGGCCCACCAGGTCCCAGCTGGAGTGCTCGTGGCCGATGCCATCCACCACATGCTGCCCACGGTCCTCGCCGTCCACCGCCTCGTAGGCCACTGAGTACTGGGTGATGACGCCGTTGCGGCTGTCGGCTGGCGGTGGAACCCAACTTACCCGGACCGTGGTGGAGCCCGTGCTCACACAGGTCACCTTCTGGGGAGGGGCGGAAGGGGCTGGGGGAAGACAAATGGGGGGGAAGCAGGCAGATGGAGGGTGGGGATCACAGGCACGGTGACTGAGTCATGGGGACTGGACACTCACCCGGACAGGCTACTCCCTGAGGGCTGCAGGGCCACCCAGGGTCCCGCTAGGGGCTGCCTCCATGGTGCTGAGACAGCCCTACTCGCCAAGTGACAGGCTCTCCACACACACACACACACACACGGTGTGTCTTCCACACACATATGGCGCCTCCCCCACGCATACGGTGCCTCTCACACATACGGTGCGCTCACACAGCGTCTCTCACACACAAGGTCTCTCCCACACATATGCTGGCTCATACAAAACACACACAGTATCAGATACACACAGGCATGTGGCCGCCCCACCCCCCGTCACACACACGCTATATCCCGAGAACTGCTTTCCACTTGCTGTGCCTACAGCAACTCCCTTCTGAGAACGAGCTTCTCCACAGCCCTCTCGGTGTAAGGCTGTCTTGGCCTGGGCCTGCTTGAGCCACAGGTGAACCACACGGACTGGAGGCCTGGCATGGCTTGGAGAAGTGCAGCCCAGAGTGCTCACACCACCAGTCCCTTCAGGGTTAGGAGGCAGGGTCAGTGCCCTACTGGTTCCCAGTGACATTTCCAGATCCTATTCCCACTGGTGACTCTGCTGCCAATGCAGGCGCTTCTCCATCTCAAGTTCTGCCACCACCCCGTGCCCGGGTGACTTCAGCAACCCCCTTGACTCACAGGCCCCAGTGCCCCTCACCCCCAGGGCTTTCTCTTCCACTGCACCTACTGTGGTTGTGCTCTGGACTGTACTGGGAATGGCCCTGCCTCCAACACAGACCCTCATCTCTTGTCCCAGCTCAGTTGCTCAAGGCCAGCACTGCACTCACTCTTCACCCATCGACCCTCCACCCTTACCACTCTCAACACTCAGCCCAGACTCCAGGATCTATCATCTCACCACTCTTTTTACCAACACCCCAGACCCCTTTGCCTCTTTATCTTTCCGTGCTCCTGCCTGGCACGCACCCAGGATGAGTGCCAAGTCATCCGCCCTCTCCAAGGAGGCAATGGGGCACTTAGAAGAAAGCCGCCTCCTGGGAAAGGCTGGCATGCGGTGGACGTAGCAACCTCATCGGGGCACCATGCTGCCTGGCTGTCTCTGTTCTCTGCCCAGTGCACTCTCCCACTTTACACAGGATACGTGAAACCTCCACAGTCTTCAAACCTCCAGTGCCCTTTGCTGTCCTTCCTGTCAGCTTGTGACCCTGTCTCCCATGCTGCAGAGAAAACCAAAGCCTCCCAATGGCAGCTCCTCCCGTTTCTTGCTGCCAAACCCACCAACCTCCCTGCATTTGCACCGATTCTCCCCTTTCCTCCCACGGGAAAGGAGTGGTGTGCCCCTCCTGTCCCAGCCACCTCTCCCTCCACCCATGCTCCACCACCACCACCTCCTGGGGAGGCTCTCCCAGTTATCCACCAATTATCTTTCTCTTTCTCCTACTTTCCATTTTTCCCTTTCTATTGACTCTTTCCCAACAGCATTTAACTAAACTCAAGATTTTCCTGTCTTAAGATAAAGTTCCCGTCCTCAGTCCCATGGCTCCTTCCAGCTGCAATGGGGAACGTCTGATCTTTCTGTCTCTACTTCCTCACCTCCTACATACACCTTGTGAAATTCCAATCTGGCTCCAGTCCCTATCACACCCCACAGCTCTTGTCTACAGTGCTGACACAGTGGGTGCTCCTTGGCCACCTATCTGAGCTCTACTTCTTGAAACTTTCTCTTCTTCCAACCTCCAAGACACTCCCCTCTCCGAGATCTCTTCCATCTTGAGCGACCTTTCTCAGTCAGAACCCTCCACCACCCCGCCTCCAGCCCAGTCTGGATGCACACGGCACTGTGAACCCGTGTGTCCACAACCAGGGGAGCCCTTCAAACCCACCTCCATTCCCCTTTCCTGCTCTAGGGAGCAGCACCACTCTTCTCTCAGGCTTACACACCAGACACACAGACACACCCTGATACTTCCCTCTCTCCCAGCACCCCCAGCCCCAATCCATCACCAAGTCCTGTCCAGTCGGCACCCCAGACAGCATGCCCTTGGATGTGCTGGCTCCCCGTCTGAGGTACCTGCATTCTTTGCTTCTGTTCATTTGTCCACTTAGCTCTGCCTTCCCTTCAGTCCTCAGCTGAGGTGTCCCATTCCCCGAGGAAGCCCTCCATGACCCCTCAGACCAGGTGAGGTCCCTGCCACATCATCTCTCCATCCTGCTTGCCGCCTTTGCAGCACTTGCCCAAATATCATTATAAGCTCATTTGGGTAATTACGTGTTTGATGGCTCTCTGCCCCACTAGAGTGGAGCGTCCCTGTGGGCAGTGGCCCTTCGTCTGCTGGTGGGGCCAGCTCTGTTCTGTGCGTGGGACCTGGCACGTGGCAAGAGAGCAGCAGGTGCCTGCAGAATGAGTGAACGAGCACAGGTACATGTGGCTTCCTGACGTCACTGGCACATTCACACACAGTACCATGTCACGCAGGCAGTTTCACAGACACAGCCATGTTTGTGACCATCACGTGCAGTCACTGTCTCAGCCTCGTGACCATACAAGGTGTTTCCTGGTCATACCCACGTCTACATTATCACACAGCACCTCACAGACAGGTCCCTGCTGTGGCTGTGGGATCAGCTATAGCCTGGGGTCTCCTGGCCTCACCCACTCCCTCTCAGTCATCTGGAGGGCTACAGACACAGATGCGGCCATCTGGCCAGCCCAGAACCACTTGCAGATACGCTCACTGTGTCGTGGGTCTGAGAACAGTCTCACAGACGGTCTCACATGGTCATATGGAGACTCACGGACACACAAGTGCAGGAGCTACAGTCCGGTGGCTGGGCACGGTCATGCCCAGCCTCCCAGATGCAGGAACACAGCAGCCCACACCACACGGCTGTCACACTAACAGCCTCACACAGGCACATGGGTGTACTCAGTCACCTGGTCCATTCTCCCAGACCTGGCCCCATGTGCAGCTCGCTCAGTGTGACCACACGGCTCACACGTCATACTCAGGGTGGGGGGCTCTGAGGTAGGAACACAGTTGATGGGGGTGATGAACTGTGGGAATGGGGGAGGGAGACAGCTGCCAAAGCGTCTGGAGCATGACGAGCCAGACGGCCCCACAGCTGAGGGGGGCCCAGCTCAGCTGCTGTGCCCAGCGCAGAGGGGGGATGGAGGAAGGGGAGAGCGTCACAGACACAGGACTTACCTGAGGAGGGTGCGGGGCGGTGGGAGGGAAGGAGGGGTGGGAAGCTGGAGGGGAGCAGCCGCCTGGACATAGACTGGAGGCCACTTACCTGTCCCTCTCTCAGGGTCCAGACCCAGAGCCTGGACCAGAGTCCAGCCCAGGGCCCAGCAGACCTGACCACCCACCTGGCTGAGGGGGAACGGAGTGTGTATGTGTGTGTCCCAGCCCAGCTCTACAGGCAGTGGCCTCAGGGACACTTACTGGACTGTGCTGTGCGGGCCTCAGTGACGGGGGTGAAGACGCCCACCCCCATGTTCGAGCGGGCAGCCAGTTGGAAGCGATACAGTGTGTCAGGCTTCAGGTCCTCTAGAGTGTAGGAGGAGGTGGGGTCGAAGGTCACCTTGTGCTGGAAGAGCAGGGAGCACTCACTGACTGCCCTGACCTCAAAGGTCACTGAGGTCATTTCCCAGCAAGGGTTATACCCTGACCACCGTGTCCCTGTCCCCCGCCCCCCACGGCCCCAGGACCAGCCCTAGGGCTCTGACCACATCACATGGTCACAGTAACCACACAAGGAACTCAGGGCCCCGCCCCCCGCATAGGAACCTCAGACCACAGGGGTCCCAGGAACCCCATGGGACTCATGGCCTCAAGGAGTCCTTGAGCCCAAGGTTAGACACTAGGGAGCTCGCCCTCTGTATAAAGGTGACAAAGGCTACAAAACCGTAACAGCCACGGGAGCCACACAGCATTCATGGGCCATAAGGCCTCAAGGGGAAATCAGGGAAACCCAAAAAGCCTACCTGGGTGAGACTACCAGACCTACAGGGACCCGGGGGACCTCTTCCTCACTTCTCCCCTCCCTGCCTTGCCCCTCACCTGCTGGCCTTCGTCCTCTGCTGCCCAGTACACCAGCTCATACTGGATGATCCGCTCCTGCGGGGGCAGCAGCCACGAGAGCTGGATCCTAGTGTCCGACTCCGCCTCAGCCTGGAAGTCCGCGGGCTGGGCAGGCACTGCAGCACCCAGCCCAGGGATGGTCAGCTTCACCAAGCCTCCTCATGGGCAGGGGGCCCCGGGGAAGAGGCGGCACAGGGAGGCAGACCCTCAGCCCAGATCCTCATCCTGCATCCCAAGGGAATACGGGGCCCTCCTCCTTCTCCCAGAGCCCCCAGCTCCACGGCACGAGGGAGGGGAGAGCTCTGCCCCCCGCGGTCCGGCCAGCACAAGCGTGCGCACGCACCTCCCTGTTGCGTCTTGACCTGGATGGTGGGGCTGGGCGGGCCGTCGCCCACGGCGGTGAAGGCGAGCACGCGCAGGCTGTAGGTGATTCCAGGCAGCAGGCTGCCGATGGTGGTGAGGAGCCCCGCGTCCGTGTTGTGCTTGTGCCAGGCGCTCAGGGGGCGGCGCGAGTCCGGGCTATAGTAGACGCGGTAGCCCCGCACCAGGCCGTTGGGCTCCTCGGGGGGCTCCCACTGCACCAGCATGGTGCTGGCGCTGAGCATGCGTGCTTGCACGCGGCGTGGCGGGCTGGAGGGCGCTTGCTCACCCGTGCGCGCCCGCACCGCCTCGCTGGGCGGCCCTCGCCCAATGCTGTTCACCGCCAGCACGCGGAAGGCATATTCTGAGAAGGGGCTGAGACCACCGATGCTGTAGCGCGTGGTAGCGACCCCGTCCACCTCCTGGAAGGGGCCCTCCGTGCCCGCTGCACGGTACTGGATGCCGTAGTATGACACAGGCTCTGAGTTCCCAGAGTCCCAGGTCAGGGTGACGCTGGTGGCCGTTGTCTCTGTCACCACAAGGTCAACTGGAGGCTTAGGCAGAGCTGGGGGCAAAGAGGAAGGCTCAGGGCTGCCCAGGGTGGTAATCCCAGGAACCAGCCCTGCCCGTGGGGTCATTCATGGCAAGCTGCTGTGGCCACAGTGTGGCTGACACAGCCCACCCTGCAGAGTAGCCTGGAAAGCTTGTGTGACTTCCGAGGGTACCTGGTGGGGGACGGTGGCCAGGCCTGCCGGTGGCCCCAGGGCCTTGGGCCATCTAGTATCCATCCAGGTCACTTGTGGGAATGACTGGAACTTCATGTCAGCCCACGTGACCAGCAGGGATCATTTCACACACAGATCCCGAGTGGACGTGACCCACCCTGGGTCCCATGCCAACAAAACACACGCAGGGCTGGGCAACAGAGACCTGCCTCTGGAGTGCACAGGGGCTTATCTGTGGGCGAGCTTGGAACAGGCTGGGGAAGGGGAAATGAAGATGTTTCAGAAGGGACCAGCCCTGGCTTTATAAAAGTGATGGTGCTGCTGGCCTCACAGACCACGTGGCTTGGCTCAAATTGAAGGTGAAGCTCCAGGTCCACATCCCACAAATCATTACTGAGTGCCTACTGAGTACCAGGGATCAGGGAGAAGCGTCACACAGACAGCCCAGCCCCTGCTGTCTTGGAGCTTACATTCCAGTGGGAGAGAGTATCCACAAATGAGGCACTGACAAATGTGGCTCTGGTGTGTGCAGGGGCAGGAGGAAGCAGGGTGCTGGGACTCAGAACTACCCACGGAATCTCCGTAACGTGGTGATCGGGGAGGCCTCCTGGGGCGCAGTCTGGAGGGTGAGCCGGTGGTGGGGACGGCTGGGCCAGTGGCTGGTGTGTGCTGAGAAAGGGGCGGCCGGAGGGAGGCCCCAGTGTGGATCCTAAACTTTATCCTTAGAGCAATGGGAAGCCACTGAGAGTGGTGAAGCAAGGGAGCGACATGATCTCGAGGCACATTTTAAAAGATCATTTAGGTTGCAGAGTGGAGGATGGATGGCAGGGAGCCAAAAGTGGAAGCAGGGGGCTCCAAGAGGAGTCTGTTATACCCATGTGTGTCTCCAGGGTGCTGGGCGTGGAGGCCAGGGTGAGGCAGAGAACCCACTGCCCTCTTGGCTCCTATTTTACCACATCCTTCTTGCCAGGAGGTCATTAAACCCAAAGGGTCTGGTACCGTGTTGTGGTTAGGGCTGGGGGGTTGTGGAATCAGACCACCCAGGGTTCAAATCCCTGTTCCGTCAGTTACTTCTGTGTGACCTTGGACAAACGATAGCCTTGCTGCCCCTCAGTTCCCTCATTGTAAAGTGGGGATAATAAGAGCACCTATCTCCCAGGGCTACACAAAAACAAAACGCAATAATCCCCACTTATAAACAAGGCGTCTGCCGCCGACGAATGCAGTATGTGCTAGCTGTTACCATTAGGGTTACGAGTAACAAACCCCTCCTTCCTCCACTGAGGGGCAGGGGGCCCCAGAGTGAGGGGCTGCCAACCCTAGGCCTGGCCCTCTGCGATGGGCAGGGCATCATGCTGACCTTTCACTGTGACCTGGGCCGTTGCCTCGATCATACCCAGCGAGGAGATGGCCACGCAGGTGTAGTTGGCGGAACGCACAACGTTGCTGAGCTCCAGCACGTTGCGGCCAACCGGCATCTCGTCCTCCTTGGTGAGCTCCTCGGCACCCAGCATCCACTTTACGTAGGGCATGGGCGCGCCCACGGCGACGCACGTCAGGTTCACGCTGCCCCCCGGCATCACCTCCTGGCTGCTGGGAGGGATGGAGAAGCGAGGAGCCACGCGGCGCACTGCAGGAGGAGGAAGAGAGGCACTCACAGGCCGGGCAGGGCATGCGGAGGACGGAAGGGCAGGGGCCCCTCTTCCAGAAGGCCCCTCTGGTCAGAGTCCCAGGGCCCCAGTTCACCACCTCCCACCCCACTTTCAGGCTAGAAGTAGCCCCGCTCTGAGGGCCTGCCCAGAACACATCTTAGCTAACGAGAGATCTGACAACCAAGCTCCCACTTTACAGCCCAGGCAACGGAAGCCCAGAAAGGTCCTGTCTGCCCAGGGCCCAGTTACACAGGGACTCAGTGCAAGGTCCAGGTCTGGGCAGGGCCACAACCCAGGTTGGCCCCCAGCACCCACCTCTGCCTGCCGCCCCCGCCCCTCCTCCATGGGTCTCCACAGGTACTAGCTGGGGCAGCAAAGAGAGAAATCCAGGCACTCTAGAATGGAGGGTTCTCAGAGCATGGCTGCAGCAGAGCAGAGGATCAGTCTTGGAGTGACATGGCCACCTCCTCTGGGGTCTCTGCCTTCACCTCCAGGCCATGGCCCAAGGGGACGAGATGAGGGAAAGTGATATGGTCACCTGCCTAGGCCTCTACCATGCTCAAAACAGCCTAGGAACCCAAGAGGAGGGGCTGACCTTGAGGAGAGGGGCAGGACAGGGGACATGGGAGAGGGCAGGCCAGGGACGTGGTCCGCGGGCAGGATGGGCATGATGATGGCAGTAACATGATGAGGGCGCTGAGCAGACAGCTTCCCACGCCAATGACCAGGGGTCTCAAGGGGACGGTGGCTAGGCTTGGACCCAACCTCCAGCCTTGGGCTTCCCGGGTCAGAAGCTGCTCTGAGCTTCTCACTCCAGGGGTGCAGACTGGACCATCCCACCACCCAAGCTGCAAGCCTGACACAGACATTCAGAGCATGCAGGGGGCGGAAAGGCAAGCAAAACCTAGTGGGGGCAGGCATGCCTGGCATGCAGACGGGTCATGCAGCTGGTGGGCAGAGGCTAGGGTGCATCCCCCATGGGCACCCTTACAGACAGGGCCAGGGAAGGCAGGCAGTGAGGCTAAGAGACCAGATGAACTACTGGTAGCGCTGGCCTCTGAGGACCCTTGCTGGGGAGCCTGGGCATGCAAAGGACTCCCCGTGCTACATCAGGAGCACTTCCACTATAGACATCAGACTCTGTGGTTCACATATCCCAAAATCAAAGAACCAGAGCCAGAAGCAACTACAGAGACTGCCAGATCCAACCTCTGACTTCACCGCACAGGTGACAAGACTGAGGCCTGGACATCAGACATCCAGCAAGTCATCAGGCCCTGTTCATGCCATGGACTAGAAGTATCTTTCAACCCATTATTTTCTTTCCAAGCCTACAGGCAACTGCTGTTTTGAAAGCCCAAGCCACCATCACCTTCCCCGGATTGATGCACTGGGTTCTTCCTCCACCTTCCTGCCTCGTCATTAACTGGCCCTCCACAAACAGCTGGCACAAACCTGCTCACATCATTCCCTGTTTAAAACTACTGCATGGGTCCCCAAGACTTCAGGGAAAAGCCCAAGCTTCTCAGCCCAGCCTACACGACCCTGCTCAATTCCTTCCATACTCTGCCTCACTCCGAGTGCTCCAGACAGAACCAGAACACTGGTGCCATGGGCTAGGTCTGCCTCCTTGTGTCCCCAAGCTCACCTGTAGACATCTTGTAGACATCTAGTGATCTGCCTTCTCTCAGAATTGGCATCCTGGTTAACTTTAGGGGAACCACCTCTCCCTACCATTCTTAGTACGTGGGGCGTGTGACCCAGATCTAAGAAATAATCTTCGGATAAGCAAACAGGAATATTCCTAATATGCTCAAAGAAATGTAACTGGAAGCCCCCTTGGAGTTCTGTCTTCTGTGTTT
>JAQZBX010012298.1:0-41424 GCA_029593785.1 Cabassous unicinctus | reverse complement strand
AAAAAAAAAAAAAAAGAAAAGAGAACGGGGGATGAAAGAGGAGAGAAAAAGCAAGAGACAACAAATAAACAGAGAAAAACCAAACAACCACACAAGCAAGCAGTCAAACAAATCTAAGGAAAAACAGTGTTCCTTCTTGGGCCTTTGTGGAACCTCTCAGCTTGCTTGTGTTTATCAATCAATTGCCCTGCAAGGTTCTATGTGCAGGTTTTGAGGCAGATTTTATCTATTAAACTAAATTAAAAAGAAAAATTCATTTTTTATTTTTTAAAGTGACTGTCTTCTCTTTTTTTTTTTTTTTTTGGTGAAATAAGGTATCCAAAAGAAGACCTCTTCTAAACCAACCCCTTCACCAAGGGGACCCTAGCTAGGCTCGTGGAAACTAATCAAGCACTTCCCACTTCCTGGCCTTCTTAGGAGAGCTGATGCTCTGATGCTTGTCTGTGCAGAATGATAAAATTGGCTGACTCCACCCCCTCTGAAACTAATCCTCAGTGTTACCAGGCTGCTGGGTAAATCGGGTTTCCTCAGTAGATTTGCCTCTCCCCTCAGCCTGGTGCTGCTTCAAACTGGCTTATCTGGTCCCCCAAGCTATGAGGGAGTCTGGGCAGCCAAATCCACTGAAAGGAAACCGATTTCCACCTTTTGTCAGAATGCTCCCACTTTCAGAGTATGCTCCCTCTCACTGGGTTGCTGGTGGGAGTTAGGGCGTATCCCTGGGCAGATAGGTAAATCAACTTTCTCAACAGATTCACCACTCCCCTATGCCTAGTGCTGATTCAAACCAGTTATATTGTTCTCCAAAACTGCAAGGCGTTCCAGGCAGCCAAATCCACAGAAAGAAAATCCCTCTCAACCCTTCACCAAAAGCCTTCTATACTCAGAGAATGCTCTCTCTCACTGGGTTGCCGGCGGGAGTCGTGGCTCAAACCAGACTTTTTCCCTGAGGGTGGTGCTCAGCCTTCTGTGTTAACCTCCTTGGGCAGATTTAAAACTCACGAATCTCTACCGAGCAATCCATGCCATTGAGCTGCCTCCAGATAGAAGTCACAAGCTTCTCGCTCCGTGCACCCACAGCAGAGACCCTCGGGAAGGACCCTGTCCCCAATCAGCCATCCTCAGAGTGAGTCAGCAAGTGCCCTCCTAAACCGATGCCATCTTGTCTCCCCTCCAATATCATCAGGATATATTTTGTCTTTTCCAGAATCAACTCTAATTATTTGATTCAGTGATTTTCAAGAATAATTTATTTTTCATGAAAATATTACTCTTTATCCAAACAACACATGCTGTATCAGGACTTTGGATGGGAATAAAGATGTTAATATTTTGTAAAAATCTTTTTATCAAATATATATTTGTACATAAAGTATATAACAAGAAAAGATTCAGAACATGAAATCAGTGAAGTAGAAGGAAGATATCTAATCTTAGGGTTCTTGATTTTTAATGGAAGACACTAATATAAAAATGAATATTAACAATACTGTAAATTATATCTCATTGTGCAGACATTTACATTTATGAGAAATAATTTGCTGATTGTCACAGAAATTAACTTGTCACAGAGAATGTGCCATGTTACATATATTGTATTTGTTACATTTTCTACTCTATAAATATGTAACAATTTTACATATATTTCTAGATTCTTTTTATTTTTTCTGGGGTAGGTAAGGGAGTAATGATTTTTTTTAAGAAACAAGAAAAGAAGAAAACCACCCCAGACATGGGTGCGGGTATGCTACAGGTTGAATGTGTGCATGGGACCCTATGGTGGTCCTTTATAAGAACTTTCCTCCTCCCCCTTCCTAATGTTGGGGAGGAACTCTAACTCGTTCTTGTTCTGATTGGTTGCCTTATGATTCCTCATCTGTTATCTCCCAGGGGAGCAAGTATCAGGCCTTTCATTTGGAGTTATCTGGAAGCAAAGTGAATGCTTGTTTAGAGTTATCTGGGGCTTCCTCTTGACCACAGGGTAGTTCCAAATAGGACTTTGTGGCCTCAGTGGGGTCTTTCCAGCTTTGTTCTTAGTAGCAGCCCTTTCTCAGGGGTCCTCCAGGAGGGGTCTCATGGTCATGTTGTCTGCTGGTTCCTAGCTGTTCCTCATCTTCCCTCTTTCCCTATACTACCCTTTTGCAACACCCTCACTCAGAGTTTACACACTTGTTCTTAAGGGGGACCTGAAGGCTGATGATCAGTCTTTGGTAGCTGCTTCCTGCTGATTAGGGGCAGGAGTCTCTGCCTGATGGTTTGTGAAACTTTCTGGATATTCCAATGAGGATGAGAGAAGTCAGGTCCAGCACCATGGTTGGAACTGGTTGAATCTCCTTTGAGACCATTCCTTGTTCTGGAAGGCATTGATTCTGGAAGAAATAAAAAATTAGATAGTTAATAAAAAAATTAGAATTTTGCAGATAAATGATCCTACTAAGAGGATAAAGAAGATGGTGGTAAGCAGACCCAAAAGTGGGGCCAGCCAAGACATACTGCTCCATGGGAGTGAGAAATTCCAGGTTCATCCAGAGGCTACATCCTCCTGAAGTTGATGGCCTTAATCTTGTAGTTTACAAATGCTGTCTAGGACTTTTCTTGAGCACTTTATAGATAAACAGCATTGCATATTCAGGAAAAGGTAGGTTCTACCATATGCCACTGTTAGCATTTTTAGGGCTCTGCAGTTTTGCAGCACCATGTCAGCTAAGGAGTTTATTTGTGGTCTAAGGTCTTCTAAGGCATGATTATTTTCTTCTATGCCATTGGTTGACTGTGGGGAGAAATAGTGATAGACCTGTTGGGTTTTGTATAAACAGATAACCCCAGTTCCCACAGCAGTGTTTATGAAAGGACAGCTATGAGATGTATGAGGATAAGCACTGCTCTAGACACAAACTCACAAAAACGATATAGGCAACAACAAGACAAACATATGTCAAGCAAAATAAAGACAGTATTTAAGAGAGCCATTCTTTTATTTAAAGGCACATTCATTAATTACTTAGAAAATGAATTAAGTTTACCAAGACTTTTAACTTGTTCAATATCCCTCTGCATATGATCTAGATCAGAAGAGGTATCATATTCATCAAGTATATAGATACAGTACTTAATAATAGATAATGCACAAGTTCTTATTTCAACTGCAGTTAATAGATCTAAGGTCCAGTTCTGCAATACCATGCATGTTGTCTCTCCATGGGAGAAGGCTGTAATGCCAATAGTGTTAAGTTCTACTAACATCACTTTGGTAATTATTTATCCATTTGCTATGCCTTTCACAAAGCCAGCCTGCTGCAACACTTTTGGCCCTTGGAGGGAAGTTTTAGTCATTCACAAGCCTGGTGGAAAGCACCCTTCAACACTATGAAAAACATCCAGTCTGGAGGCAATATCCATTGCAAATCTTGCTATATTTAGCCATTGACGGCGACTGCAGGAGTGTGAAACTACAACCTACTCTCCATCCATTTCAGAAGCATATCCGGAGATGTGGTAGATACATTTACTCTTTTATCATGAATAATGCTGCTATGAACACCAGTGGACATTCATCTGTGCATGTCACTGCTCTTAATATTTCTGGGTATATAAATAGTAATAGTATTGCTGGGTTATGACAAGTGTATATTTAGCTTTCTTAGGAACTGCCATACCTCCACAGTGACTGTACTATTCTATATTCCCAACAAAAGTGAATAAACATTCCTATCTCTCCACATACTCTCCAATGTTTACAGTTTTCCAACTTTTTAATAGTGACCAATCTAATAAGTGTGAAATGATATCTCATTGTAGTTTGAATTTGCATTTCCCTAATCTTTGGTGATGTTGAAAAATTTTTAATGTGTTTATTCAGCATTTGTATTTTTTCTTTGGACAATTGTCTTTTCAAGCCTTTTACCCATTTTTAATTGGGTAATTTGTCTTTTTATTATTGAGTTGGTTGGTATCTTTGTATATCACAAATATTAAACCCTTATCAAATACATGACTGTCAAATATTTTCTCCCATTGAGTTGGCTGCCTTTTCACCCTTTTGACAAAGTCCTTTGAGTTGCAAAAGTGTTTAAATTTGAGGAGATCCCATTTATCTATTTTTTTCTTTTGTTGCTTATGTTTAGGTGTAAGCTTTAAGAAACTACTGCCTTCCAAAAGATACTGAAGATATTTTCCTACATTTTCTTCTGGATTTTAACTGTTGTCTCTTATAGATTCATGTCCTTCATCCATTTTGAATTACTTTTGAATAAGGTATGAGATCAGGGTTCCATTTCTTTCATTTAGTTAGGGACATCCAGCTCTCCCAGGACCATTTTTTTAATAGACTGTTCTGGCCCAGGTGGGTGGGCTTGAACACCTTGTCAAAAATCACTTGACTGTAGAAGTGAGGGACGGTTTCTGAGTCTTTTATTTGGTTCCATTTGTTAATCTGTCTTTATGCAAGAACCATGCTATTTTTACCACTGTAGCTAAGTAATATGATTTAACATCTGGAAATGACAGTACTCCATCTTCATACTTCATTTTGAAGAACTTTTTGGCTCTTCAAGGGCCCTTAACTTTCCAAATAATTTTGATATTTGGTTTTTCCATTACAGCAAAAAAGGCTGTTGGGTATTTTTTTGGGATTACATTGAATCTGTAAATCAGTTTGTGTAGCATTGACATCAACAATATTTACTCTTCCAAACCATGAAAACGGAATGCCCTACCATTTTTTCAGTCTTCTTCAGTTTCTTTTAGCAATGTTTTGCACTTCTGGGAATATAGGTCCTCTATATCTTTGGTTAAGTTTATTCCTAAATATTTTATTGTTTTAGTGGTTATTAAACATGGAATTTATTTTGGATTTTCTCCTCAGATTGTACATCAGTAGTATATAGAAACACTATTGATTTTTGCATATTAATCTTGTATCTTACAAATTTGCTGAATCATCTCTTAGCTCTCATAGCTTTATTTTGCATCTTTTCTGGAAATTCTAGATATAGGATCATATAATCAGCTGGTAGTGAAAGTTTAAATTCTTCCTTTCCTATTTAGATACCTTTTATTTCTTTATCCAGCCTAATTGCTCCAGCTAGAACTCTAGCACAATATTGAATAACAATGGTGGCAGTGGAAATCATAGAATTGTTCCTGGTCTCAGCTGGAAAGTTTTCCGTCTTTCACCATTGAGTGGAGGTTTTTCATATATGCACTTTACCATAGTGAGAAAGCTTCCTTCTTTCCCTATTTTTAGAGTTTTTTTTCAAGGAAGGGTGTTATATTTTGTCATATACCCTTTCTGCATCAATGGAAATGATCATGTTATTTTTCTTTTTCAATATATCTATGTGGTTTATTACAGTAATTATTTTTCTCTTGTTGAAGAACACTTTCATACCTGGGATAAAACCCAAATGATCATGCTGTATAATTCTTTTAATGTGATTTTGGATTCTGTTTGAAAGTATTTTGTTGCAGATATTTCCATCCATATTCATCAGAGATATTGATAACTTCATCTGGTTTTGATATTAGGGTGATGATGTCTTCATAGAATGAATTTGATAGCATTCTTTCCTGTTCAATTTTTTTGGAAGTACAGAGCAAGATTGGTATTACATTGTCCTTGTTAGATGGGTAAAATTCACCTGTGAAGTCACCTGGTCTCGGGCTTTTCATCTTTGGGAGTTTTTTGATGATGGTTTCAATCTCTTCACTTTTGATAGTTTTGTTGAGGTCTTCTATTTCTTCTAGGGTCAGTTTAAGTGGTCTGTGTGTTTCTAGGAATTAGTCCATCTCCTCTACATTTTCTAGTTTTTAGGCATACAGTTATTCATAGCATCCTCTAATGACCTCTCAATTTTACAGGGTCAGTTGTAATGTCCCCCCGTCTCATTTCTGATTTTATGTATTTGTGCCTTCTGTTTTACTTTTTTTTTCTTTTATTTTACATTCCTGTTAAAGTTTTGTTGATTTTGTTACTATTTTCAAAGAACCAATTACTAGTTTTGTTAATTATCTCTCTGGTTTCATTTTTTGTTGTTGTTGATTTCATTTATTTCTGCTCTGATCTTTACTATTTCTTGCCTTTGGCTTGGTTTGGGATTAGTTTGCTGTTTGTTTGTTTTTTTCTAGTTCTTCCAGGTATGTTAAAACTTTAATTTTATCTCTTTCTTCTTAATTAATATATGAATTGAGGGGTTTACATTTCCCTCTCAGCACTGCCTTTGCAGCGTCCCATAGATTTAGATATGTTTTGTCCTCATTTTCATTCATCTCAAGATATTTGCTGAATTATCTGGCAATTTCTTCTTTTACCCACTGATTATTTAACAGTGTATTGTTTAATATCCATATATTTTTTAATTTTTAATCGTTCCATCCATTATTGATTTCCATCTTCATTCCATTATGATCAGAGAAAGTGTTTTACATAATTTCAATCTTTTAAAATTTATTGAAACTTGTAGGGAGGCAGATGTGGCTCAGTGGATAGAGCCTCCGTTTGCCATATGGGAGGCCCGGGTTCGCATCCCGAGGCCTCCTTATGAGGGCACCCCGGCCTGGGCGGTGCGGTGGGCTGATGCAGCAACCTCACGGCAGGAAGCGGGTGTGGAGCAATGGATAGAGCACCCGTTTACCATGTGAGAGGCCCCGGGTTCGCTTCCCGGGGCCTCCTTGTGAGGGCAGGCCGGCTCGCGCGGCACAGTGGGCTGATGCGGCAGGGCCTCGCAGCAAGGGGGAGATAAGCGGACACCGAGAGGACATGCAGCGAATGGACACAGCAGCACAAGCAGCAAGGGGGGTGATAAATAAAATAAAATAAATAAATCTTTAAAAAAAAAAATTTTATTGAAACTTGTCTTGTGACCCAATATATCTTGGAGCACTTGCAAAGAATGTATATATTACTACTTTGTAGTGCAATTTTCTATAGATGACTGTTATATCTAGTTCATTTATTTATTTATTATATTCTTCAAGTTTTCTCTTTCTTTATTTATCCTCTGTCCAGGTATTCTACTGAATAGAGACAATGGTGTATTGAAATCTCCCATTAGTATTGTAGAGATATTTATTTCTCCCTTCAGTTTGCCAGTGTGTGCCTTGTGTATCTTGGGACACAAATATTTAGTATAGTTATTTCTTTTTGGTGAATTGCCTCTTTTATTAATATATATAATATATGACATGGGATATATAATATATAATATAGGACACATGACATGACATATAATATACAACATATAATATATAACAACTTTTTTCATCCCTTATAACAGTTTTGCATTTGAAATCTATTTTGTCTGATATCAGTATTGCTACTGCAATCTTTTTTTGGTTGCTGTTTGCATGGTATATCTCTTTCCAGTTTTACTCTTTTGGCCTGGTTGTTTCCTTACGTCTGAGGTGTGTCTCTTGTAGACAACATAAAGATAGCTCACATTTTTTTATACATGCTATCTAAGTCTTTTTAATTATGAAATCAATTTTATTGATACATATTAATAAAGCATAAATCTTTCCAAAATGCACAATGGTATTCAGTATAATCAGATATTTGTACATTCATCACTTTAATCATTTTTAGAGCACTTTCATTATTCCAATAATAATAATAATATTAACAAAAAAACTCCAAACAACCAAAATTCATCACCTTTCAATTTCACTATGCTTCCCCTTCCATATATACTTGGTATTCTTTTTCCTTTTCTCTAGTATATTTGCATTTACATTTGGTAAATTCAGTCATATATGCAATATTCCTATTGGTGTTTTACATGAGGTTTACTATCATATACAGTACCATTTTACACTTTTTAACTTTCTTTCAACTAATATACATGACCTTAGACTTTCCCTTTCAACCACTGTCACACCCATACAGTAGTACTGCTAGTTACAAACACTATAATATGCTTTAATCATTTCTAAAGTTTTATAAGCAACCTTTTTAATCAATTCTGCACTGATTAGCCCTTAGCTTACCATTCTCTACACTCTTTCTATTTTCTGGGGACCTATAATCTAATTATTAAATCATGAGTTTACTCAATGTATTTATTGCATAATAGCACAATCATACAGTATTTGTCATTTTGTTTCTGGCTTCCTTTACTCAATATAATATCCTCCCAGTTCATCCATGTTGTAATATGCTTCACAACTTTATTTTTTCCTACAACTGCATAATATTCCATCATATGTAAAAACCACAATTTTTTAACCATTCATCTGGTGATGGACATCAGGGTTGTTTCCAAATTTGACTATTGTGAGTAATGCTGCTATGAATATTGGTGTGTAGATGTCTGTTTGTGTCTCTGCTCTTTTGATTGGGTTGTTCAAGCCATTAACATTCAATGTCATTACTGTAAATGCATTACTTATTTCACCCATTTTGTCTTTTGCTCTATGTTGTCATATTATTATTTTGTCTATCTTCTACCTTGCATTTTACCCTTCCTAATAATCTGCTTTTCTACACTCTTCTCTCAACATCTTGCCCTTGATTTTTCCATTACAGCTTCAGCATTCCCTTTCATAACTTTTGCAATTCTAATCTTTTGGTAATATTGTCTATCAGTTTTTGTTTGTCTGTGAAGACTTTGAACTAACACTCATTTTTAAATGTCAGTTTTGCTGAATACAACGTTCCTGGCTGGCAGTTTTTCTCTTTCAGCACCTTAAATACATCATACCACTTTCTTCTTACCTAAATATTCTCTGATGAGAGGTTGGCACTTAAACTTATCGGGTTTCCTTTTTATGTGATGATTTGCTTTTCTCCTGCTTATTTCAGAATCCTGCATAGAATGTGTCTTGAGGTAGGTCTATTTAAATTTATTCTGTTTGGGATGTGCTGACCTTTTTGTATATTGATTTTATTTTTTTCATAAGGGTTAGGAAATTTTGGTCATTATTACCTCAAATACTCTTTCTGCCATTTTCCATTCTTTTTTCCTTCTGGGACACCTATCAAGTGAACGTTTGTGCATGTCATGTTGTCACTCAATTCCCTGAGACATGTTCCATTTTTTTCCATTATCAGCTATTTCTGTTCTCTTGTCTTTTCCTGTTTGAAATTCAGATGGCACTCATTGGTGTACCTTTCCATGGAGATATTTCAATCTCCATTATGCTGTGTTTTGTGTGGCCAAAGTATAGATTTATAGTGGTTCTCCTGGACAAAATCACTGAAAAGAAACCCCCTTCTCCTGCTCCCATTTTCCTTGTAACAGCTGTCAATGAGGTAGATGTCTGTTCCCCTCTCAGTCAGCTGAAGTGAGCCTGGGGTTGCACCCTGGCTTAATTTCTTGGGGTTGATGTTGGGAGCCCTTCCTGGCTACCACAGGGTTTTGGTAAGTCATGCTTATTGTTTTGTGCTCCTCATTTCCTGACCCTCACCTGCCAAGGAGTTGTGTAACAGTGTCCTGGCCTGCTGATGCCCAAGGTTGGTGCCACAGACAACTTTTGGTTCATTCTCCATTGTTTTTGTGAAAGCATTGAGCCCTGCCTGTTAGTCCTATGCCATCTTCCCATAATCCTTCTCTTTTTATTGTTATACACTTTCTAAATACTTCCAAAGCAGTTTATAACATATTAAATGAACAGAACTATTTTTAGTACTTTACTTTTTAGATTTTCACCGTTATCATGATTATGTTAATTAAAAGTTATTTTACTTTTCAGTATAGGAAAAACTTTCTCTGTTATTTTATGAAAACCTATAATTCCAAATGCAATCAAGATTGTCTCCCCCATACCACCAACAAAATGTGCAGATTGAGGTAGCTTCTGACTTGTTTCCCTGTTATGAAGTACTTTGTTTTATAAATATCAATTTAATTTTTATTTAATAACAGCTTCTTGGAATTAGCCATTTGAATATTTCAATTTAGAAAATGCTTTTGCAAAGTTCCTATATCACCTGTAACCATATAGACTAGTTACTTTTCTTTTACATAAGCTTATTAAATTACAGTTAGCAACCAATGAAATTTACTTTATTTATTTAAGTTTTTTCTTATAATACTCATTCTTTTCTGAAAAACTAGGAATTTCACTTTAGGATAAATCTCCCTTTCCTTCTTTAACTTCATTTCCCTAAACACAAACTTACAATTTTCATTATTGTAAAGATTTAATATATAACATGCTAATGTGTTTTATTACTACCCTATATATCTAGACAGATTACACCCAAGCTAAATAATATTGAAACCATTATAGTTAATGCAAAAATATTCCTTTATCCTTTGTTCACAGGAGGCTACAACCTCTTTTATCTTTAATAAAATTCAAAATTGTGACTAACCTTAAAAACTAAATGACTGCCAGGTTCTGGCATATATTATAATTGTTTAATTTGTTTTAATTATAATTAGGTAAGGTATTTCCATAGCTTTCAATGACTATACTTTCTGAAATTTGGTAATTAGGCTATTAATTACTCTAATTTTAAGAGTGTTAAAAGGTTTAAATTTGGGGATTACTGGACAAATTATAACAATTTCCCAGTACAGTAGAAAGAGATTTCAGGATTTCAGCTAAACTTACATTTCCCTATTTTGCCTGTCTAGGCCTTCTGCGATAGCACTTGCAAAGAGAAAGAGTCCCTGGGGTGCTGGGTATTTCAAGGATCTTAGGAAAAACATTTTACTCTCAGTAGTTTCTATATTCAGATATCTATTACCTTTCCATCTTCTTAGCTTCTCTAATTTGATCTCTGGGAATATTCATTTACATATAGGCACTTATTTTAACTTTTAGCTATTTGAATAGGGCTCTTTTAAGAATTTTCAATTGTTAAATTCATATTACCATCCTAATGTATGGAAAGGTACTCTGCACAATGTACACTACAAAAAAGGGCAGACACAAATAGAGAGTTAGACACAAAGGCACAAAACCACTAATGTTACTTATACTTTTCATTCCCTTACAAAACTAGCTTAACTGTAAAATAACATTTTATTCAAAAGATCTCTTTGAAGGCTATTTCTAATTTTTTGAATCTGCAGTGTGACCATGCAGTTTTGCACAATAATTTCATTCTTATTAGCTATTGGTTCATAACCAATGTGTTCCCAATGGTTTAAAATATAATCTTCATTTTCTGTACTTCAGAGATTTGCTTATTTCCCATTTTAACTTTGACAGACCTTGGATGAGCAACACAAATTGCATTATGTAGTCCCTGAGGTCATTGAAACCTCAGTGCAAAGTGGTCTCTCCTATGACCTGCTGCTTTCAGAATTTTCAGTGTTCACAGTGGGAGTTTCTTACTAATAAGTCCTTGGAGATAACAGGACTCTGGTGGTCACTGACCAGAAAAGTGGACATCCAACTCTGAAGGCTTAGAATCCCACCAGGTAGAAATCTCAAATGTCATGGGGTCTCTCCAGGTTCTTGCTTGGAATAGGTAAATTGGGGTCTTTGCCTGGATAATCAGGAGTGAAAACAGGGCTATTAACACCAGTGGAAACACAGGAGACACTAGTGTCTCATTTCTGCCTTCCCTCAAGGCATGGAGAGCAGAAGTTGCCATGGATACAAACATGGGAGAACAGTGAAAAGGTGCACAATTACAATAAAGGGTGAAGTCTGTCCTGAAATAACTATAAGCAAAGGACAACTCAGTTTAGAAATACCATCACAATAGCAAGCATACAGGAGGATGAGGCTTGATTTAAGTAACCATAAAAAAAGGTAATTTTAATTTAGAATTATCATCACAATACTAAGAGAAGCTAGACTCAAAATAACCATAAGTTAAAGTAAGTTCAATTTAGAATTGCCATTACTATAGCAAGCATACACAAGGGTGAGGCTAGACTTGGCATAACCATAAAAAAGGTAAGTTAGCCTAAGATTGCCATCACCGGCCAAAGCCACCCAGTTACAACTAATTCAGATATTATCCTTTTGCTGATTTATTATATAAGGGAATCTATATAATGATCTTAACTCTTATTTAAAATTTCTACTAAGTTTAAACTTTAAAACAAATTGAGCACTTTTGTTTATGAACTAAACAACAAAAACTATTTTATTAGAAGTTTTGTTGTTATGTTTTCTTGCTTTTCCAGCTGTTGAATTAGTTCTAGTTATGAATTTTTTATACATCAAATCCAATTGCAAGACAGTATTCAAATGTCAAGACATCTTTTTAGGTTACCTTTCACCTTTATCCAGTTTGTGCAGGCAAGCAGGCAGACAAAGTTTAAGTAAGCAGAGACTAGAACATGAGAATTTTACACATTTATTTATCATAGAGAAAGGCCTGATGGAAACCATTCTTGAGGAACTTTTTAACCTTAATTAATGGCTTATAAGGAAGTTCCTTATTCTACAGGGAAGAAGTTTACTAGGAAGCCTAATTCTGATTCCCTATCCACTCCCCATTAGGCATGACTGAGACTAGAGTGTTCCAGAGTGGCAGGTCAGGACTAAATGAAGTAGATCTCAAGTGAGTTAAGAAAGGAACAAATGTATTAATCATCCAAAGGGGAGCTGATGCAAAGTACCAGAAATGTGTTTGCTTTCATAAAGGGTATTTATCTGGGGTAAAAGCTTATAGTTAGAAGACCCTAAAGAGTTCAACTCAAGGTAAGTTCCTCACCAAAGCCTGTTTCCATGTGTTGAAGAAAAATGATGGGCAACATCTGTGAGGCTTCAGCCTTCCTCTTTCTTCTTAAGGCTTCAATGGCCCAGCTTCTTCCAATCTCAGCTATTGGCTGGAAGGTTTGTTTCTTTCCAGGCCTGCTCAGATGCTCAGGGCTCTGGTTTCTTCAGCTGCAAACTATCAGGTGAATGGCTCATCTCTCTTCCAAAGCTGACAAGATCTCAAAGCTGACAAGTTCTCTCCTCTCCTACCTCTATGGAGCGCTCACTATCCCTCTGTGTTTTTCTCTGTGTATCTACTTCTGTATGTCCCCTTGATTGAGTTTCCATTTAAATAGCAGGCAAAGGGGGTGCACACACACACAGATTCACCTGAATTACATGGTCGAAGGAAACCCCTAATATTAACATAATTTAATCAAGGGCATGTCAGCTGAATCTAATACAAAGTTGTAGCAAATATATGATTCACATGTAATATGTTATTAACAAGGGAAAGGGGAAAGGGGGGAGGTGTTGGGTATATGGGAATCACTTGGATACTCTGTGTGACTTTTCTGTATCCTAAAACTTCTTTGAAGATAAAATGGAAAGAACAGAAAAGATACTGGGGGAGCCTATGGAAGAAAATGTCACTGTTCATACAAGACAACAAATCCTAAATTGATGAAAGACACAATGTTTAAGAAAATTTTATTACTTCTAATTAAAACTTTTTTTTGTATTTTATTGGCTATTTTTAAAATTATTTCATTTTCTTATCAATTTTATTTGGTTATTTTTGTGGGATTCATTTTTGGAGAGGTTTTGGATCACAGAATGGTCACAGCAGTTGTGGGGACAGACCACTGTTGCAGGATGTTGGTGATATGGTGATGCATGGGAAGGGGTTCACCTGAGACATATTTTTAAAACAAAAGTATATGTTTAAATGTTCATTGTCTCAGTGCGTGGAGATCCACAAAATACCCAAAAGAATATCGAATTCCTATCTGTAGAGTTCTCCTACATTCTCTAATAGAACAGCAAGAATCCCTTGCGTGCACACGATATGTCTAATCAAGGAAGTGAGACCATTACGTCAGGCCGTTTTGATATTGATGATTGTATTCATGAAACTCTTCTTGTGAAACTGAAACTTAGCCTAGTAATATATACTGCCTAAGAGTTACCTCCTTACAAGGAACAAGAAAGCCTCCTTCTTTCTCAAATGTGGCCTCTCTCTAAGCCAAACTGAGCATATAAACACATTATCATTCCTCTGACATGGGATATGACTTCTGAGGCTAAGACTCCCTGGCACAGAGGGATTATTACTAAGCACCAACTAGCAATGCATCTAGATAAAGTTCTTGACCAAGAGGGGGAAATGATAAATACCATCAGAGTTTTTAAGGCTGAGATTTCAAAGTGAGTCAGGAGGTCATTCCAGAGGTTATGCTTATACACCACTCAGGATGATCTTATTGACTGCAACAATAAACAGTGCCTCAAATAGCAAGACTCTTGAGGCATATAGAGATATCCAGAAATTATAAGCAGGGCAGACAAGGTCAGAAATGCAGTGCCCTATCAGTGGGCCTTAGTTTGGAATTTTTTCTCCCCAGTAACAGAGTTAAACTCATTTATAGGTTCTCTATACATGGGCTTTCTGCCTCTTTTATTTGAACCTATAATTAGCACTATATATGAGAAATATATATCTCAGAGACTTAAAACTTTGGTCCACCCATGGTCTAGTTGAGCCATGAAATCCAGCAGAGTTGCACCACCTACTCTCCAGTTCATAGGACTCACTCAGTACAACTAACAAGATGATGATGAACAACACTTATCCCAAGGAACAGAGAGTATCTGCAACAGCAAGCAAGATAGCTCAATCCATCTAACCCATGGGATTTAAGGCCAATGTCAATTAGAAGCAGAGTGGTCATCGCCATCTCAAAATCCTAAAGATTAGGGAAAGAACAATGCACTAAAGTAGACTTATTATTATTCTACTATAGATGTATTATTTTTATAACAATGGAAGAACTCTTATCTTTGATGCAAAGGCTGTGGCCATCAGAAGTTCTGAGGGATTGGAGAGGGAAGAAGAGGTGTAATAGGGGGAATTTTCAGGACATTTGATTTGCCCTGCATGATATTGCAGTGACTGATGCAGGCCATTGTGTATTTTGTCATAACTTGCAGAATTGTGCAGGAGAGAGTGTAAACTATGGTGTGGGCTTTCCTCCTTGGTTGGTAGCAATGTTTCAATATAGGATTATCAATTGTACCACACTAAGGAAGAATGTTGTTAATGTAGGAAAGTGTGGGAGGGGAAGGGTGTGGGGCATTAGGGAATCCCCTATATTTTTTATGTAACATTTATATATACTAAAGCTTCTTTAAAAATAAAAATAATAATAAATTATTTATTAAATAAATCCAAACAATGGTAAGATTAAAAAAAAAAATCTATATGTAGTTTACCAAAGATTCACCTCAAACATAAGACACAACCTGGTTAAAAGTTAAAGGTTGGAAAAAATATATTCCATGAAAATAGAAACTGAAAAAGTGCTGGAGTAGTGATACTAATATTGGACAAAATAGATTTTAAGTACAAAATTGTTATAAAGGATGAAGAAGGTCATTATATATTAAGAAAAGGGGAAAATCACCCTTTAGTAACTATTTATGCACCTAACCTGAGTGCCTTAAGAGACATGAGGCGCACACTATCAAAGCTGAAGGGAAAAATAGTTTCCTCTAAAATAATTGTTGGAGACTTCAATACACCATTCTCAGTATTGGATAGAACTTCTGGGCATAGGATAAATAAAGAAAGAGAGACTTAAATAATATGAAAAATGAACTAGACCTAACAGACTTCTTGGAGCATTGCACCCCAAAATAGCAGGATATACAGTCATTTCAAGTGCTCATGGATCCTTATCCATAATAGATCTTATGATAGATTCCAAGACTGTTGGAGAATATGCTGAGAGTTAGAGCATAAAGGGTTAAGCATTCAAAAAGCATGCTTGCTGACAGAGACACATTAGTAAATGTCTACAAGGACACTGCATACTGCAGATATCAGTGGGAGGAGGTAAGGCAAAATGAACTCACCACACAGATGTTATTGTCTGAATTCCCAAGAAAGATTGTCTGGGAACTCACAATCAGGTAGCACTCTCATGCACCAAACTGAGATACTAGATAGACTAAGGCATTTAGGGCTAGAAACAATGTTTATACTTATGCCCCTTGGTAGACTGCCAGAGAAGGCAGTGTTCTTGCTGCAGTAAGAGAAGCACAGTGGGAGAGCAAGGTTGTGGGGGAAATTTAGGCACTGTTGTAAGCTGAATAAAAGAGAGGGTCACAGTGATCTCGGGATTGTTTTGCCTGAGTGAGCTGCAGCCCTCTGCTTCATATGCATCAACTTGTCTGTCTCTTCCTTTGTGCCTCACACTGACAACAACACAAGAAAAGCCTCAAAATTTTTAAAAAGATTAAAGTTATATGAAAAACTTTCTCTGATCATAATGGAATGTACCTGGAAAACAATAATGGGCAGAAAATTGGTAAATTCATAAATATATGGCGATTAAACAACATAGGCAAATAATCTGTAGGTCAAAGAAGATATTGCAAAAGAGCTCATTAAATATCTTTTGATGAATAAAAATGAAAACACAATATATCAAAACATATGGGACACCATAAAAGCAGTGCTGAAGGGGAAATTTATAGCCCTCAAAGCTTACATTAAAAAAGAAGAAAAAGCTAAAGTTGAAGATCTAACTGCACACTTCGAGGTACTAGAAAAAGAAGAGCATACTAATTCCAAACCAAGCCAAAAGGAATAAATAGTAATAGAGAGGATCATCAACATCAAAAGTTGGTTCTTTAATAAAATCTACAGAAACAACAAACACTTAGCCATACTGACAAAGAAAAAAAAAAGAAGATGCACATAAATAAAATCAGAAATGAGAAGGGGAACATTACCACTAACCCCACTGAAATAAGAGTGATCATATGAGGATACTATAAACAACTATATGCCAAAAAAAGTGGACAATATAGATGAGATGGACTAATTCCTAGATACACAGAACCCACCTATCTTTAACCTAGGAGAAATAAAAGACATCAACAAAGCAATAAAAAGTGAAGAGATTGAAACAGTCATCAAAAATCTCCCAAAGTTGAAATGGACAGACAAGACAGCTTCACAGATGAATTCTACCAACCATTCAAAGGCAAACTAATATCAATCTTGCTCAAGCTCTTCCAAAAATCTGAATAAAAAAGAACACAACAAAACTCATTCTATGAAGCCATCATCACCCTAATACCAAAACCAATTAAAGATACTACAAAAAAAAGAGAAAATTACACACCACTATCCCTAATGAACATAGATGCAAAAGTTCTTAACAAAATACTTTCAAACAGATTCCAAAAGCACAATAAAGAATCAAATACCATGATCAAGTAGGTTTTTCCCAAGCACACAAGGGTGGTTCAACAGAAGAAAATCAATAAATCTAATAAACCACATTGATAAATTGAAGAAGAAAAATCACATGATCCTCTCAATTGATGCATTCCCAAAAGATAGGAATAGAAGGAAACTTTCTCAATATGGAAAAGTGCATATATGATAAACCTACAGCTAGCATTTTACTCAATGGTAAAAGACTGAAAGCTTTCCAGCTGAAATCAGGAACAAGACAAGGATGGCAACTGTCACAATTATTATTCAATATTGTGCTAGAGGTTCTAGGTAGAGTAATTAGGTCAGATAAAGAAAAAAATGCACCATAATAGGAAGGAAAGAAGTAAAATTTTCACTATTTGCTGATAACATGATCTTTTATCAGATAATCCCCCAAAATAAATAACAAAACTACTTGAATTAATAGACCAGTTCAGCAAAGTGATGGGGTACAAGATTAATACACAAAAAATAAAAATATTTCTATACACTACTGATGTGCAATCTGAGGAAGAAATCAGAAAAAAATCCATTCATAATAGCGACTAAAACAATCAAATATTTAGGAATAAGCTTAAACAAGGACATAAAGAACTTGTACTCAGAAAACTACTAACAGTGCAAAAAGAAACCAGAGAATACTTAAATAAATGGAAGGACGTTCCATATTCATAGATTGGGAGACTAAATATCATTAAGATGCCAATTCTATCCAAATTGATTCACAGATTCAATGCAATCCCAATTAAATTCCCAACTGCCTTTTTTGCAGAAATTGAAAAGCCAATAATCAACTTTCTTTGGAATGGTAAGGGGCCCGCAATAGTCAAAAATATCTTAAAAAAGAAGGAAGTTGGAGTACCTTTGCTTCATGACTTTATGGCTTATTATTTAGGTACAGTGGTAAAAGAAGCTACTGGCCTAAAGATAGAGTGACCAATGGAACTGATATGAACTCAGAAATTGAGCCTCACATGTACAATCAAGTCAGTTTTTAAAGAATGGTTTTCTTTTTGTTTTTGATTTTATTTTTATTAAAATTTTTTAAATTTACTGAATTATATCACTCATACATGAACCTACATAAACTATAAGTGTATAGTAATAGTTGTGAATTTACAAAACAAACATACATAACATCATACAGGACTCTCATACCTCACTCTCCCACTAATACCATGAATTGTTGTGAAACATTTTTAACTAATGATTAAAGAGCATCCTCAAAATATTACTACTAATTTAAAGTATTTTCCCCAAGCCACACTATTATTATTATTATTTATATCACTTATACATGAACATATGTAAACAATAAGTAACTAAGTTATGAACTTACAAAGCAAACATTCATAACATTATACAAGGGTCCCAAACATCCTCTACCAACACCTTGCATTGTCATGAGAAATTTATTACAAATTATGAAAAAATATTTTCAAAGTCTTACTACTAATTTAGTCCTTGTCTTATATTTGGTGTATTTTTTCCCCAAACCACCCTATTATTATTTTTTAAATACATTTTTATGACAGAAGTTGTAAACTTATAAAACAAACATGCACATGTGCAGAATTCCCAAAAATGCCCCTCTATCAAGACACCACACCATGGTGGAACATTTGTTACAGATTATGATATAATATCATCTGATTATTACCAGGTCCATAGTGTACATTTTGCAAACATTTTCCATGCTCCCCCATTATCAGCACAGTACATCTTTGGCATAGATGCAAGAATATTACAATATTACTGTTAACCACACTCCATAGGGTCACTCCAGTTGTATTTTTTCCATGCTTCTCCACATTCCTACCACCCTGCAATACTGATGTACATCTGTTCTAGCTCACAAAGGACACTCTTGCATCTGTACCTTCAACGAATATTCTCATCCACCTTTGCATTTACTGCACTATTTATTCCCTAGACTATTCTCTAGCTTTCTGTCAGTTGGCATTTACATCCCTAGACTATCATTTTCAGCCACAACTCCATTTATAAACCAGCTGCTACTCACTGTAATGTGTTACCATCAACTCTGTACATTTCCACACTTTTACAGTAAAGGTAATTAAAACTACTACATACATTAAATATCAGTATTCCATCTTAGTCCTCCTCTTATCTCCTTTAAGAATCCACCAACTAACACCATGTCTTGAAGATATTTTCCTACATTTTCTTCTAGAAGCTTTATGATCCTTGCTTTTATAGTTAGGTATTTGATTCATTTTGTGATAATTTTGGTACAGAGTGTGAGATAGGGGTCCTCTTTCCTTCTTTTGCTATGGATATCCAATTTTCTCAGCACCACTTGTTGAATGGACTGTTCTGCACAAGCTGGATGGGTTTGACATGCTAGTCAAAAATCACTTGACCATAGATGTGAGGGACTGTTTTTTAACCATCGATTTGGTTCATTGGTCTATGTGTCTGTCTTTATGAAATTACCATGCTGTTTTTATCACTGTAGCTAGATAATATGACTTAAAGTCTAGAAATGAGTGTCTTCCAACTTTGCTTTTCCTTTTTAAGATGTTTCTGGCTATTCAGGACCCCTTATCTTTCCAAATAAATTTGATAATCATGGATTCCATTTATTTAAAAATGCTGGTGGAATATTTATCAGGATTGCATTGAATCTGTATATCAATTTGAGTAGAACTGACATCTTAATGATATTTAGTCTTTCAATACATGAGCATGGAATGTTCTTCCTATTATTTAGGTCTTTTTAAAAAATTTCTTTTAACAATGAGTTGTAGTTTTCTTAATACAAGTGCTTTAAATTGTTGGTTAAGTTTATTCCTGAATATTTGTGTTTTATCTGACATATTTTATTTTCACCACTCTTTTGACACTTTTAGTTAATTTTATTGATATAATCTTCATTTCTAGACTCTCTTCCAGGTCCCTCTCACCTGTCTTTTCTTTTCAGGCTGTAGCACAGCATTTAGTATTTCCTGCAAAGCAGCATTCTTGGTTACAAACTTTCTCAGTTTCTGTTTATTTGTGAATATTCCAAACTTGTCCTCACTTGTGAAAGACAATCTTGCCAGATATAAGATTCTTGGCTGGAAGTTTTTCTCTTGCAGTATCTTAAATATATCATACCATTGCCTTCTTGACTCCATGGTTTCTGATGAGAGATCAGAACTTAATCTTATTGGGTATCTCTTATACATTATGTGTTGCCTTTCGCTTGCTGCTCTCAGAATTCTCTCTTTGTCTTTGGCATTTGACATTCTGATTAGTATGTGTCTCAGAGTTGGTCTATTAGGATTTTTTTGGAAAGGAGTACATCATGCTTCTTGGACATGGATATATATGTCCTTCAATATTCTTGGGAAATTTTCTATGATTGTTAATTTGAATATTTCTTCTGCTCCTTTTCCCTTTGCTTCTCCTTCTGGGATAATCATAACACATATGTTTGTATGTCTCTTTCTATCATTTAGTTCCCTGAGCCCGTGTTCAAGTTTTTCCAATCTTTTCTTCATCTGTTCTTTTGTATGTTCATTTTCAGAGGCCATTTCTTCAAGCTCACCAGTCCTTTCTTCTGCATTCTCAAATCTGCTATTATATGATTCCAGTGTATTTTTTATTTCATTTATTGCAACTTCATTCCCATAAGATCTATTTTTCTGTGCATACTTTTAAATTCTTCTGTCTGCTCATCCAATGTCTTCTTAATATCCTTAATTTCTTTAGTCATCTCATTGAATTTATTAAAGAGATTTCTTTGAACATCTATGATTAGTTGTCTCAACTCTTTTATGTCATCTGGAGGCTTATCTTGTTCCCTTAATTGGGCCATATCTTCCTGTTTCTTGGAGTGGATTGTAATTTTTTGTTGGTGTCTTGGCATCTGGCTTACTGGAGTATTTATTGTGGGTGAAATTTTTCTCTTTAGTTTAGGGCTTCTTGCCCTTTTCCCTTGCTGGTTGTGTAGTAGGAGCCAAGTATGTAGTTGATGCCATAAGCTGTGTAGGCTCTAGCTACCCTCATTGTCCCAAGGCAAATGAGGCTTCTCCCAACTTTCTCATTTGCCAGGTGTAGGGAAAGAGCCACAGCTGTGTGAAACAATCCAACTCGTGCAGGCCAAGACTGTAGTTGCCCAGAGAGACTGATGAAGCTTCACACCCCTTTCTCCCCTGCCTGGGGTAGGGATGGAGCTGCAGGTGTGGGAAGCAATCTAGGCAGTACAGGTGAAAGGTGACCACAGTTGCCCCGGTAGACTTCTGATTATTCAGTCTATGCTAGCTAAATGTACCTGCAATTACCTGCAGCTTGTGCAGGGACCGTCAGCTTTCTCCCTGCTAGAGGTGGGGCTGAAGCCTAGGCTAGGGTTGCAGGCCACTTTGGTGAAAGAAACCAGTCTTTACCATCACTGTGAATTTCAGTCAGCTCAGCTTCCTCTCATGTAGGGCATGGAGTCAAAATGTCAACTATCGGCTTCCTTCTGACTTGGACAGTCTCAAATTTTAGCTGTTCTTAGGGATATACTTTAGCTAGCTATATTTACGAATCAGTAGCTGAAATCAGTGGCCAACTGTCACTTCCTCTCCTGTTTTTGGGAAGTGGAGCTTCTAATTCCTTCCTCAGAATAGCTTTTGGGGTGGCTTGCACTGCCAAAGTAGGAAAATCCTCTGTCTCCACAGTGTGGTCTGTAATTTCCCAGAGAGGCTGGTGCTAATCACGTCATATATGACAAGATTATTAAACCCACCCACCTGGGCCAGAAGAGTCTAGTCAACAAATGGTGCTGGGAGAACTGGAGTGCCATAACCAAAAGAAAGAATGATGATCCCTATCTCACACATTATACAAAAATTAATTCAAAATTGGTCAAGGACCTAACTATAAATGCAACAAACATATAACTCCTAGGAGAAAATGTAAGAGAACATCTTCAAGATCTTGTGGTATGCAGTAGTTTCTTAACCTTACACCCAAAGCAACAATAAAAAATATATAAATGATAACTCCTCAATATTAAACACTTCTCCAGCTCAAGAGACCTTGTCAAAAGGTTGAAAATGTAGCCAGCACAATGGGAGAAAATATTTAGCAATCACATATGCAATAAGGGCTTAATATCCATGATACATAAAGAAATCATACAACTCAAAAATCAAAAGCCAAACCCCAAATATAAAATGGGTGAAAGACTTGAAAATACAATTCTCCATATAAGAAATGCAAATATTGAAGAAGCACATGAAAAAATATTCAACATCACTAGTGATTAGGGAAATGCAAATCAAAACTACAATGAGACATCATTTCACACTGGTTAGATTGGCCATTATTAGAAAGTTGAAAACTGTAAATGTTGGAGAGGATGTGGAGAGATAGGAATGCTTATTCACTGTTGGTGGACACTGTTGCAGACTGTTTGGCAGTTTCTAAGGAAGTTGAATATAGACCTGCCATGGGACCTCACAATATCATAGCTACGTATATACCCAGAAGAACTGAGAGCAGAGACACGAAGAGACATCTACACAGCAATGTTCATAAAAGTTGGGAATAACCCAGGTTGTTGTTTCTGATGAATGAATAAACAAATTGTGGTATATATAGAAAGTGGAATGTTATGCAGGAGTGAGAAAAAATGAAATCTTGAAGTATATGACAACATGGATGAATCTGGAGGACATTATGTTGAGTGAAGCAGACCCAAAGGGACAAATATAGTATGACTGTGCTATTATGAATTTATTATATTATGGAAACTCATGGAATTAATAATTAGAATATAGGTCACCAGAATATAGAAGCAAGGTAAAGAATGGAAAACTGATGGTTAATCTGTGCAGAATTGGTTAAAATGTTTTTTTATGTTTTGGGAAATAAATGAAAGTAGTGATAGTTAGCATATGGGTATGACTGTGCTTGAAAGGGAAAGCCTAAGGACATTTATATTACTAGAAAATAAGCTTAAAAATGTAGCATGAGACTGAATAACATAGTGAAACCTAAAGTAAAATACAAATATGGGTGATATTGCATATATAAGATTGCTTTAATGAAACATAAATTCCAATATACTAGAGAGAAGGAAACAGAATAGCAGCAATTTATGGTAGGGGAAGCATAGAGAGAGATTGAGAGTTGATGAACTTTGTTAATTTCTTTGGTTGGTTGGTTTTTGTTTTTTGGTATTATTATCATTATTACTGGAATAATGAAAGTGCTCTAAAAATGATGGGAGGATGAATGTTTAACTTTGTTAAACAATGGAATAGCATTAATTGTACACTTTGGGTTGATTTATGCTTTATTAATATGTATCAATAAAATTGATTTGTTAAAAAAAAACACTTAAACTTTCAAAAAGTTAAATAGTAAGTGTGTTGCAAAAATGTAATGTGAATTAAAAAGAAAACTGCCTTAGAAAATAATATTATCAATAAAATTTACAAAAAATTTTTCAAAAAAATTCTGTAGCATATTGGTGCTCACTTGCCACAAACCTTGCTCTGGCTTGTGTCTTATCATTTTCTTTTAAGTACTTTCTGAATTTTATCAACTGACTGCATCTGAATTTTTTTTGTACATAAAGACTCCAGTCATATGCATTAAGACCCACTCTGATTCAATTTGCCCTAATCTTATTAGGATATTCAAAGATCCTATTCACAAATGAGTTCACACCTTAACTAATAATAACATCTCACAAGGTCCTATTTACAAAAGCATTCACACATGCAGGAATGCAAATTATAACTTCAGCATTGCTATATGAGGCATATAATTCAATCCCCACAATCATAACCAGCCTGGAATTAAAGAGACATAGATGGGACAAAATGAAAGAAATGAGGTCAAGGGAGAACCATGGAAGCAGAAGTCAGGGAAGAAGAGATTTCTTCAAGTCAAGAGAGAAGACCTTCAATGCAGCAGGTGGATAGGACAGGGCTTGTGCCCCAGTGTGTGGAAAGGCAGGTCTTCTGCCCAATTTCTTGGAGACAGTGGGGCATATGCCTCAGTGTTTGAAATGAGCAGTTCACTGCTTCAGGGCTGGGGAAATGTGGGGCTGCTGCTTCCGCAGGCCCAAAGAACAAAGCAAAAAACACAGATAAACCTCAGACCTTGGAAAAGAATGGAGTTAGCACTACTGTGTTTTGTACTTGTTTGAGCTTCAGGACATCAGTTTCCTCCCAATTTCTTCCTTCAGAAATGGAAATGTCAATTCTATACCTGTTCTACCATTGCATTTTAGAAGTAGGTAGCTTCCAATAAACATAGGATACAGTACATGCGGAGAAACAAAGGTAAACATTGACAGCAGAATTCTAACAGGGATTGATATAAAGCAGGAGTTCTTATTCTTTTTTGCTCCATGGACCTGTTTGCCATTCAGGTGAAAACCATGTACCCCTTACCAAGTCCACACAATATTCTGTATTATTTAATAAATATATCACACCCTCACCAAAACATTCCCACAAAAAAAATATGGTGGTGGTGTGTTTGTTTGTTTTTTTATTTAAATTCAAGCTCATGGTCCCTTTGTTAAGAACCCCTGGTATAAAGACAGCCACCAGAGGTTCTGAGGAGAGGGAAAGAGAAGGATAAGTGTAACATAAGGGAATTGTCCTGCATGACATTGCAATGATGGATACAGGCCATTATACATTTTGTCATAACCTATAAAATTGTGTTGGGCAGAGTGTAAGCTGTAATGTAAAATATAGTCCATGGTAAGTAGCAATGCTTCAGTATATGTTTACCAATTCTAACAAATGAACCAGACTAATGAAAGATGGTGTTAATGTGGGAAAATGTGGGAGGGGAGAGGGAGGGATATATGGGAATCTCCTATATTTTTTATTTAATTTTATGTAATCTAAATCCTCTTTAAAAATTAAAATATGTATATGGAATTACATTTGAGGGAGCAGATGTGGCTCAAGCAATTGGGTGCCTGCCTCACACGTGGGAGGTCCTGGGTTCAGTTCCAATTGCCTCCTAAAGAAGACAGACACAATGAGCAGATTGAGCAGACACAATGAACAGACAATGAGGAGACAATCGAGCCATCTCAGGGGTAGGGGTGAACAAGAACACAAACAAAAATACCAACTCAGAGGATGTGATATGACTCAGTGGTTGAACAGTGGCCACCCACATATTGAATCCCGGATTCAACCCCCAGGCCCTGTACCTCAAAAAAAAATAAATTTGATACAAATTACAAAAATGAAGTCACACACAAATGAGAATAATTCAGCACAACAAGATCCATAGCATAAAAATGCTAAATGAAATCTTTCAGGGAAAAATATAATGACATGTTTTGAAAATATGGATTTACACAAAGGAATGAAGAGCACCAGAAATGGTAAAAATATACATGAATATATGACAGTTTCTGTTTTTCTTGTATATCTAAAGTCATATATTATCACATGAAGTCATACTCAGTGATAAATATGTATAATATAAACTCTAAATCAAAAGTCAACTTTAGAAAATAATATATATATATATACACAGCCAAAAGCCAGTAAGTGATAATCCAAATAAAGCTTGAAAAAGAGGAAACAGAAAACAAAGAACGAACAGAATAAAAAACAAACAAACACAGTACAATATATTTATCACATAAAAACATCAATAATTACAATTAATTTAAATAATAAAGCCCCACAATTAAAAGGCAGAGAATCTTTGATATGATTACAAAGCAAGCCCCTATTCTATGCTACCTTCAGGAAATTCACTTTAATATAAAGACCCAAATAGGTTAAAAATAAAAGGATATGTGAAGACATATATGCTAACACAAATGTTTAAGACGTGTATTGGTTATATTAATAAATGAAAATATAGACATTGAAGTACAAACACCAGACATAAAGGTTGTTATTACATATTGATAAGAGTCAATTAATGAAGATGACATAAAAGTACATAACATTGACAGAGGAAAAAAGCAGAAGAGCTTCAAAATATATAAAGAAAACTGTTAGAATGGCTAGGATACAGAGACATATGAAGAATTAGACTCAGATATTTCAATAAGCCCCTATTTGATGGAGTTTCATTCAAAGGCCATGACTACTGACATTAAGCAGATCACTTTGGAATGTAAAAGACACCCCGGAATGTAGGAGATAAGAGCATAGTCTCAAGATAATGAGATAGGATCTTATAGTAGCTGGGTGGGGAAACATCCTGAGCTTCTTTTGAGTACTTTGTATGATAAATAAGATGTGATAAATACAATGATAAATACAATGTCTGTGAATTGCAGGAATGAAAAGAGGAACTGAGCCATTAACCTTTAAGACTTCCTGATTTTAGTAAAATGTAAACTGTCAAGAATCTATTGTTTTTGTATATGCACATATATATTTTTTCTTTGTTCTAAAGCCAAAATAAAAGCCACACTTTATGATGTGGCTGGGCTCTTCTCTCCATATTGGATGGAGAGACCCCTGATCCCAGTTTTTTCTTCTCTTTGTCTCTTTCTTTCTCATCCATGGCACTGTTTTCACTGAGCCTGTTCCTGAATGCCAAGACCTATTCTTCTGATACCTGAGGTCAAAGAGCATATTCTGTACAGCTTCAGCATTTTGAACATTGTGCAGACTTCCTTATGGCCCAGAATATGGTATATATATATATATATATATATATATTGTAGCTGGTAATGTGTAAACAATCATATAATGTAAAATTTAATTTGGACACCAATGTCTTAAAGAAAATTGTGATCATTTCCTTTATAATTTAGAGAAATCATTTTGGAATATTCAAATGAAATGGCATAACATTATATACACATACTTATATAGCATAACAATATAAACAGCAATTATTAAAATGTAATGTGGAAATTGTAAAATAACATATTTAAACAGTTAAAGGTACAGCTCACTACAATTCATAGAACAGCATAAAAATTAAGGATTAATATAAGATTTGAGTATGTAATTTCTTAACTTGTCCAAATTGACATTCATATGACACTGTATCCTAAATGTCCAAAATATGTTTGTAAATATTATGATTCATTAACTAACAATATATCAGTGCCATGTGATAAAATCAGTCTTGGAAGTAACAGAATATCTGGTGATGATTTGAAAAAGTGAAAATCATTACCACAATTTAAAAATGGAACAGTAATATCTCAGTGATTTTAGATGAAAAATAAGTATGTTTTGGAAATTTATCAAATATGGCAAAATATTTGTCAGCCACTACAGAGTTCTGTTCATAATTCAAGGGTTATTCTAGGGGTTATAGGCCCTAATATATGAGACACATATAAAAGCACACAATATAAATATATCATTTCATTGTTTCATCATCTTAACATATCATAAGATGGAAATAGGAAATATTTACCTCACTTTGGTATTTTTTTTTGGAAAACTTAATATCTGCCAACAAAGTTTTAATCCTGTACTTACTAAATATATAACAGATTTACAGTTTTGTAAATATATTTCTTTACATTGAGCAAAAGTAATTCTTTTTTAAAACTTGTTCTTCATGAAGTGTACATATATTACCTTAGTGTGTACTTTCTATACAATATCTTGATGAACTATTTTATAAAATTATTTTATAAAAATAAAAACAATGTTACAGTAAAACCAAAAAAAATAAATAAATAAAACTTGTTCTTCCACATGATGAAATATAGGGAATTGTCTTTGACTTCAATTACCAACCACATTTTCCTCAGATACATTTTATTCAGACTAAAATCTTTATTATAATTTTATTTTAACTAAATGATGAATGAAGGATACTCTCTGACCTTGATAAGTGTACAAAAAGAGCAAAGAAAGTGAATGCATAGTTTGTATTTTCTAGGACTCTCTAAGTTTAAAGAAGGATATATAGAAACAGAATTACTTGGAAAAAGACACAAATTTTTGCAGTGGTGTGTCAGGTACCAGAGTATGTTCATTTTTTTTTAGGGGGAAATCTCAAAGTAAAGTACAATCATGTTGTTACTGTGCTGACACATAATGCAATGACTGTCCCTGAAAATTAATTTCATGTCTCTTAAAAGTCTTAAACAGACAAGAAGTTTAACTTTGAGGTATTTTCAACTCATCTCATTAAAATAAGAACTTCTTGAAATAATTATCCTATTGTTTTCCTAAATAAATATTTCTCTTCATAACTTTCTTTACAGCCTCCTTTATCTGCTTGTTTCTAAGACTATAGATTATAGGGTTAAAGAAAGAATAGACTATAGAATAGAACACAGCAATGATCGTGTCCTGAGATGTGGGTGAGCTGGAGATTGGCTTCACATACACAGCTGCACCTGAGCTGAGACACATGGTCATCATGAGGATATGAGGGACACAGGTAGAAATGGTCTTTCTTTGTTCTCCTCTTGTGGGAAACTTGGGAACAGCAGAAAATATGAGACAATAAGACATGGTGATGCAGGCAAAGCCACCACCACCCATAAGCAGTGCAGAGACTAGAATTAAAATTTCATTGCTTGAGATCTCAAAGCATGAGAGCTTCAACAGAGAGGGGCCCTCACAAAAGAACTGATGGATCATGTTTGACTTACAGAAGGGCAGAGCAAATGTGTTGCCAATGTGGATTCCAGAGTAGGCCAGACCACTGAGTATGGAGGCCAGAATCCTCTGAACACAGACCTGTGGGCTCATGACCACAGGGTATTGGTGTGGTTAGCAGATGGCCACATAGTGGATGAAGGACATGATGGTGAGAAACAGAAGTTCTGTATAAACAAACAAAAGCATGAGGAAGATCTGAGCAGCACATCCAACCATGGAGATTGCTCTGTTTTCAAGCAGGAAGATGACATGCTTTGGGTACAGTGAAAGAAATGTAGCACATGTCCAGGACAGACAGATTCCTGGAGGTATGAAGACTCTGGTTGAGGGTGGTTATTGTGACAATAAGAAAGTTCCCCACCATGTATGCCAAGTACCTCAGTAGGAACAGCATGGCATGTAAGACTCTGTACTCCCACACATCAGAAAATCTTGTAAGCAGGAATTCAGTGACTTTGGTAGAATTGGGCATTTTTAGGTAATTTGCTATGAATGTGGATAACTGAAGGTAAGTAATCCCTAAGAAACATGGAAATGTAAAGGAAGAAAAATATTAGCATATGTACATTTATAGACTCATGTTTATCTGATTTCCTTCTCTGTGTTGTTTGGTAGTAGAACATAAGATAATATTGCCTAGTCATCCTTCAGTCTCCCTGCCTCATTACTTATTTTCTGGAGTGTTTTATTACTAAAATGTAAACTTCAACAACTTTTGCCAATGTTTGCACACATTTTTATGATTTAGTAAATATAAAACAAGTATATTGGAGTTCAAGGCTTGCTTATATGATTTATTGAGTTTATAGTTTATTGAATTTAGCTAATTTGTATATATGAGATTCTTCAGAAATATTCTCAAAATGTTAGAACTTATCATTAGCTCATGACCAAACAGAATATGAACAATGATAAGAGGCTACAATTTTATAACCAATAAATTTTAGGTTTCTACCTTGAATTTCCACATGGCAGAGAAGCAGAGTTGAAACATCATGGCCTTCAGGGAAAAATATGCTTTGCCTCCCAGCTCTGCCATTCCCAGCTTTGTAGCATGGGGGAGACTCTCAAACATCTTTTAACCTAAATTTTCTTATTTATAAAATATGTATTAATACCTACATTATAAATTTAACATTTGTAAAACTTTTCAAAAGGGAGGCAATAAGAATTGTACCTATGTTGAAAAATGTATAAATAAGAATTATAAATCACTGATAACATGATTAAACAAATGCCTCTACAGCATTTACATTTATTTCATCTTATGACATAAATGTCGTCTTATGTGTACAAAGTGCTGTTGTTTTTACCATGCAAATGAAAAAGGAAAACCAATGTGTTACATTTACTTTTTTCTTGTATTGTTCCACATAATATATGATAATATAGAATCCATATTAAAAGTATTGAACAATTTTTGAAAAACTAAGACCGTTTCCTTACCTGTAGGCTGGCAGGTCCCAGGGGGTTTCCCTGCTCAACAAAGATTTCCTGGGGTGGATAAAATATTATGGGGTGAGCTTCTCCCCCAAAGTGTGAAAGCAAATTATGCATTGCATTGTCTGCAAAGACTTGAAAGTTGTATTTTTCAACCTGAAGCATCGGAAGACATATTTTCTGCATTAATATATTCTTCATTAATGTATTCATTCACACAACCATTTAATTTTTATTTATTTATAATTAACCCAATCTCTGAAAAATATTTTTGCGTGAGTTATATGCAAACACTGGTCCAGAAGCTGGAGGGTGAATAATGAACACATGCTTACATGCTCTCTCAAGATATATGACAATGTATAAGAATTACACCTGAACTGGAACGGATAATGTTCACACTATATTTTATGACAGGGATTGACTGATTAACTTTGAATAAGTGGAACAATATTTGGTAAATGTTTGCAAAGATAAAATAATAGGGAAACATTCATGAAATTATTAAATAGCAAAACTATGCATAAAACAGTGTTTCCAGTTAGTAGATAGACACAACCCCCATCACTAAATTTATTTAATTATACATTGAAATTATTCTGCCTACTGTATCTCTGGGCACAATATGGTCACATCTTGTCCTCCCTATTGCTGGCATAGGCCCCATATATTTTTGTTATATGGTCCCTCTTTGCTTCCATGACAATTCTCCTAAAGTTTTTGGAATGAAGTGTTTTTATGCAGTACATTAAAGGTAGACATTGGTATCATTATGTGAATACCTTCCCTATCCTATATTTTCTATTCTAGTCCTATTAGTGTCGATAAGTAAGTGAACAGTGAAGGAGAGAAGAGTGGGAGATTCCTGGAATAAGGTAAAGGAGAAGGAAAAATAAAACAAATAAAATTACAAAAATATTCACAAGATAATTCATCCTCTTATGCTGGATATGAAAGTTAAGATTTCTGGAATGGGTCCAAATGTATTTCAGGTGCAGGCAGCACCAGTGGGCAGGTTTACCTGAAATACTGATATCCTAAGAATAATAATTCTGTTTTATAACAACTGCCTCTGTATTCAGTTCCATATGTCTTTAGGGAAATTCCATGAGAGCAGAGTCCTTGGCATCAGTATTGACAGTGCCCAGAATTAATTAGTGGATGATAATTTGCTCTAGATAATGAGAGCATAGGACATAAGTAACAATAAGTACATGAACACAACTTTTGTACATCAAGAAATATTATTATATATGAATCTATAAAATGAGATGGTGAATATTAATGAGGCAACAATTTAAAAAGAAATGAAACTGCAATGCTTCTAATATTAGAAGAATATACTGTTTTATATGCTGGCTGAATTGTATTTACAACTCCAATAATAATTTTCAATGTTTTAAAAATTCTCTTTTGCATTGTCTTTTTATTCAATATATTTTAAAGAAATATTAGCAGACACATAAATATTTGAAATTGTTAGGTGCTACTGTTGAAATGAACTCTTTCTCATGATGCAAAATCACTCTTAACATTTTATTATAATTCTTGCCTTAAGGTCTACAGTTATTGAAAAGGATATGACCACTCAGCCACCAGATGTCTTTTGGTTTTCATTACTGATATTTTTTCCATCTCTTTTACATTTTATTTTCATCATAAATGCTCCTTTCATTTCAAATATAATTTCTTATCAACAATATAGGTTTAGATTGTGTATTTTTTAACTTTTCTGATAATCCTTCTCTTTAAGTTGATTTGTTTAGGTTATTTGTTTTAAATATAATTTCTCATTCATGCTGGGTTACTGTTTACTTTCATGTTTTTTAGTATGTGTGTGTGTGTGTGTTTATTTTTTAGTTTCCTACCTGCTAAATAAAATATCATACAGGAATTTACTAGGTTAGCAACAGGAATTTATTAACTCATGCTTTCAGAGGCTAGAAGGCTTGCTTCCTCCCATTTTCCGTGTCTTCTGGTCAGCCAACAATCTTTCAGGATTCCCATCACAGTGCAATACACATGGAAATGTTTTCACACTACTAAGTAATTTTCAATACTTCCAGGTAATGTTGACTTCCGTATTCTCACTGCTCCCCATGTCTTTTCTTTCTGTGGCCTTCTCTATAAGACCTCCAGTAACAGGATGAAGACCCATAATGATTCAGTTGGACACAATTTAACTGAAATAGCTTAAAAAATGCCCTTATTTACAAGAGATTCAAACACAAAGAAATAGATTAAGATTAAGAACATGAATTTCTGAGGCACATGATTCCACACTACCTCAATGTTGTTTGTTTGACATTTGCCCCATCTGCTTTTTGCCCTATTTTTTGTTAAGGGATTAATAAAACATATCTTACTTCATTATTTTTCTACTCTAATAGCTATTTAGTCAAAAACCATATATCTCATTTCAATTATTATTTAAAATTTAAATGTTCATCTTTCAATCATTAATGTCTGCCTAATCTTAGTATTTTCACAACATCCAGAATGACATATTCAACCTTCCCAGTGCATGCCATTCCTTGAAACATTCAGTGACTTCATCTGGTATGGTTTTCCTTTAACTTCCAGAACTTCTGTTAACATTTTTCATACCATAGAGCTGATGGCATGGCATTTTTCTCTGATTTTGTTCATTTGAATATATATTTATTTGTTCATAGGTCTCAATTTCCTCATAAGGTATCTATTATTTTGACTTTTGTCATTGATTTCTATGACTAATTTTGAACTATATCAAATTAAAAATAAAGATTATGTTTTCTTTTATATCTGACTGCATTTGCTCACCCTATGTCTATCCTATTATTCCATTTGTTGTATCACTGTTGTTATATATCATTACTGGAATTATTTACCTTAATGATATTTCATTTATTTTTTAACTATTCTCCTAATAATGGACATTTTGGCTTTCTATTAGAAAAAGAAATCTATAGAAATGTCTGTATTTGTCTTTTTTGTTTGACATGCATATACATTTCTCTTGTGTATATAGAAGATAAACTTCAGGACCATAAATGAGATGAGTGTTTTGCCAGAGCAGGAACTAAACAGTTGCTTTCAAAGTTGTGGCACCATTTCACACTCCAACTCTATGTTTAAGAATCCCACATCTACTATACATGTCAAAATATGTACTCAGATTCCTTAGAACTGTATCAAATCCAGGTGTGTACTGGTGTCATCCATTGATTTTAATCTTCATGTCCCAAGTAATTATTCATGTTGAGTACCTTTTCATAAGCTTATCTTTGGTTATTTTCTTTGTGAAATACTTCTTCTATTCTTTTGTTCATTTTATTATCAGAGTTGTCATAGGATTTGATCATATACTAGAAAAGAATCAGTTTTCAGACACATTACTATTTTAATGGCTTCTAATCCAATCTATGACTTCATTTTTGGTCTCTATTAATATGTCAATGAAAACAAATTCACAACTTTAATTAAGTACAATTTCATTTGTTTTTAATGTAGGGTTAAAGCTTTTATAATCATGATTCATAAAGGCTTGCCTATTGCAAGGTAAGAAAACTCTCTCTTATATAGGACTTCTAAAAGCCTTATTTGCTTTCTATTTATTTGATTATTTGCTATATTACCTTTATTAATAAGCAAAAATAAAGCTTAGATTTATTTATAAATAAATCTTCCACCTCATATTGCTGTTTAAGAATAGAGAAGTATGAAAATTGTATTCAATATAGGTATCAATTTTACCCAGTAAATTTTATTGAAAGTGCCATTCTTTTGCCACTTAAGTTGACTTGCCTTATTGTAAATAAGGGCAATGAATACATGTGGGTTTATGTATGTATTCTCTATTCTCTCCCATTGGTCAATTTAGTAATCTTTTCATCAACACCACATGGCATGATTACTGCTGCTTTATAGAAATTATATATTGTGTCAATGTAAAATATCCAAATTTATTATTCTTAAAAAATGTCATAGATTTTTTTGATAATTGGTTTTCCTAGATAAATTTTAGGGATAGCTAATTTTTAGAAATTATAAATACATAGGAAACTACTGGCATTTTTATTAATATATCATTGAATTGATTAGATTATTTGGTAAGAATTAATATCTTAAAAATTCAGAAGTTTCTTATATATGAATTAGATATAGCTCTCCTTGCTTAGGTCTTCATTAATTTTTCACCATGATATGTTCCCATTCTCATGAATAAAATGTGCACAGATATCATTAGATTCATTCTTACATATATGATAGGGTTTGATGATACTTTTAGTAATATTTTTATGTTTACCAAAAGTTCAACGTAGTATATAAAAACATAACTAGTTTCATAGATTTATGTCACTGAAACTAGTAAATTTAAAGAATTCCAAAGGCCTGTCCTGGCCCAGAAAAAAAAAAAGAAATCTCTCAGAATTAACTTTGTCAGAACTCTGAAATGTAGTCAATGGTTTACAGCAAAGTAACTAAGATTGAACAAAAGAAGGCAATTTAAACAATGGCAGGAGAACTCTTTTTACAATTTACCTTAGATGGCCACACCACCCTACCAAGAAAATCTTGGTCTTGAGGATGGCAGACCACGTTCCTTGGGTTTTTACCTTTGTGGGAAGGAAAAGAGCAGACCTTGAATGAATGTATTATGTTAATCTGTGTTGGCCTGTCTGTGGTATTGCTAAAGAATTGAGGCAGAGTGCTTGCTTTTGTATCACCTGGGTTTGCTCTCACTGCAAAAAGTGACTGTGCATATGACACTTCTTAAGATGATAGAAAGGCTAGTTAAGAAATTTATGCAACCTGAGAGGAAAAATAAAATTGTGGCAAACAGTCTTCTTGAAAGATATCTAGGAAGGAATCTGGGGAGATAGATATTTTGGAGAATAAGGGCTTTGTAAAACATCAGATGTATGGCAGAGGATCTAAAAATGATTTATTTTATTTTTTTAAAGTTTTTCATTTTTTTAATAGTCCAATCTTTTTTTAATTTTAGCTTCAGTTTCTTTAAATTAGTATGTATTTTATTTCTTATGTTCAAACCTATTATTATTATTTCATTTAGCTATTAAACAAATTTGGCAATATTCTTGGTTTCATTTTTTAACAGGTTTTGGATCACAAAAGGGTTACATCTATAACAGGGGAGGATCAATGGGGTGGAGTGTCAGTGATGGGGGATACATTGGAGGAAGTTCCCCTGGGCATACATATAAGGTATAAAAATATGATCAAATGTTCATGGAGCATTGCCACAGTGGGTGGAGTTTCACACAACAACTGAAAGATTATTGAATTCCCAGCCTGGGGTGTTCTGCCACATCCTCTAATGTAATAGCAACAATCCTCAAATGGAGGGGCAATGACTAGTGAAGAAGGATGGTCCATTGATGGGCCCTTGATGCTGATAACTTTGTTTGTGAGCTTTTTGCTCTTGATTTTGCAACTTAGCTTAATGTTGGAAAGTGCCTAAGAGTTGTTTCCTGAGAGCCTCCTTGTTACTCAAATGTGACCTCACTCTTAGTCAAACTCAGCGTATAAACGCATTACCTTCCCCACTGCATGGGACATGACTCCCAGGGATGGAACTCCCTGGCACTGTGGGATTATTACCAAGCACGGGCTGGTGATACAACTGGAAAAAGACCTTGAATAAAAAGAGAAAAAGGTAAAGACAAATGAGTGTATGTGGCTAAGAGACTTCAAAGTGAATCCGGAAGACATAAGAGAGGTAATGTTTATGCATGTCTCAGCAGGATCTCATTGATGGCCAAGGTAGATACCATCTCAGGTCCTGACGGTCCTGGAGACACCCAGGACCTATGGTCATAGCAGATTAGCAGATAGCTCTGGAGTTTGGTGTCCTGCCCATGGGCCCTACTTTGGAGTTTCTGCTCCTGAGTGTGACAGTTGAATTCAGATACGCCTTCTCTACAAATGCCTCTTCTGTTCCTTTTATTTGATCCTATATTTGGTGCTGGAGTTGGTAAGTGTATGTCCAATAGACTTTAATCTCTAGGATTTCCATGTGCCAGCTGGTCCCTGAAATTCAATGGAGTTGCAAAACCTACTCTCCAATTCATTGGACTCATCCAAGACAACTTAAAAGGAGATGATGATGGACAATGACCATCCCAAGGACCTGAGAGAGACTACAACTGCAAACAAGAGAGTCTGCCCCATGGGATCAAAGTCTCCTTTCAATTAGAGGTGGAGTGGGGAATACCATCCTAGAGTCCTCAGGATTGGGGAGTGAACTATGGACTAGAGTGGACTTACTAGTATTCTATTATGGACTTGTTTTCATTCTAACAATGGAAGAAATTATATAATTCATGTGAAGGTAGTGGCCACTGAAGGTTCTGAGGGCAGGGAGAGGGAATTACAGGTGAAATGTGGGGGCATTTTGCAGGCATGGGAGTTTTCCTGAATAGCATTGCAATGACAGATATGGGTCATTGCAAGTCTTGCCATAACCTGCAGAATTGTGCAGGAGAGAGTGTAAACTACAACGTGAACTACAATCCATGCTTAGTGGCAAAGCTCTAAAATGTTTTGAACAATTGTAAAAAATGTGACACACTAATGAAGGGTGTTGTTAATGTGAGAAAATATTGGAGGTGTAGGAAGTGGGGCATATGGGTATCCCCTATATTTTTGTATAACATTTATGTAATCTAAATACCTTTATAAAAATAAATAAAAGTAAATATATATATATTTTTTGAAAAGACACAGGGGTGTCCCATGTAGGGCACATGCTCTGAAAAAACATGAGAATACCCTATGCTTTCACTTCTGGCTAATGTATAGGCTCAAACTCACAAGAAGTAAAAACTAATGCAAAGTTTAAAGAACTTGGCTAAGAATTGCAGAACTGCCCCAAACTAAAGCTAATTTGAAAATAACCAGAGGGATTTCTGTTTCTTCTTCTTCTCTTTTCTCCCTGGTTCCAGGTATTTAAAGGAATTTTGTCATGATACTAGCTGGCCCAACCTAAAGAAGCAGAGATATCAAAGACCTCACACACACAAAAATATACTGTACAACAAAAACTGTGAATCCTGATATGAACTATAGACTATAATTAATGGCATAACTTTAATAATATTGTCTCATCAGTTATATCAAAGGTACAACATTAAGCAAAATGTTAATAATAGGGAACATATTGTGCATGAAGATGGCATAAGTGATCTTTGCATTTTCTGCATTATTTTTCTGTAAATCTTCAAGTTCTTTAAAAAAAAAGACTTAATGGTCAAGTGATGTCACCAAGATATACAGTAAGATATACTATTGAACATTTCACCTTAGAAATAGTGAAGAAAAGGAAGAATAATTTTTCACAAAATAATAGAATATCACCAAGCCTAGAGAACAACCAACAAGTGCTTATTTAGTAAAAATAAATAAATAAATAAAAATCTAAAATTGATTAGAGAACCTCAGGAAGAATTCATCATTCTCTGCCCCTCTACCAACTTCAAATCTGCATGGCAGTTTGTGTGATTCAAGGCAGTGGTTGGTGACACAAATGCATTTAAATTCAGTTCTCTGAGCCCTGTTTAAACTATGGTGTCAACTTGGGGGCCTGCACATCCAATATGGGTCCCTATAGCGAAGTTGACTCATGTGGGTGCCTTTACTTTCTGCACACATACCAGTTAGGATTTCTCAGGCCTGAATAATGATTCACCTATATGAAATATTGGGTGACTGTTATCCAACTTCAACTGCCTCTATGGAAAGGTGATTCAGGCTGTAGGTCTGTGTTGCTGTTCTTAGAAGTTACAGAGGGCCAGAAAAGCAGTGAATTAAGAAGGCCTGAGACAATGAGTAGACATAGTACTGAAAGATGGAGTGAAAATACAATCCAGAGTGCATTGAATGTATATGATCCGACTGCAGCACCTAGGGAGAAAAAGTGAACTGTAATTAAAAACAAAAAGCAGACCATAGGCCACAGCAGAGAAACTGGTGAGAGGAAATTCTTTCCTGGATGGAAAATAGTCACACTTCTTGGGGAATTATAGTTGGCTACTACACATGCCTAGGAAAGCTGTACAAACTGGGATAAGTTTTGGATAAGAACCTTAAGACAGAATCAATCTACCATAAAACTTTAGGTATGAGTGAACATCTGCAATTGTAAAAAAATGTACCACAGTAACAAAAGATGTTCTTAATGTGGGAAAGTGTGGAAGGGGGATGGGTTGGGGCATATGGGAAAACCTCCATAATTTTATGTAACATTTATGTATTCTAAAACTTCTTTAAAAATAAGAAAAAAAATTAAAGAGAGTGAATACCTGATGTTGAGAATTAACAAATCAAAAGAATCAAATAAATTGAATTCAAAAAATTCACAAGACATATAAATAAATAGGAAGAGATTGTTATTCGAAGAAACAAGATTAAATGACAGAGGAAGTTTAGACTTGGAACAACAAATCACTGATACTAAATCTTCTCTCCTATATAAGTTCAATGAACTGAAAGGATAAAGAACTAAAGGAAATCAAGAAGGTGATTTTCAATAGAAAGAGGAATGATAGAAAATTTTTAAGTAATCAAAATGAACTTTATTTCATGAGAAACACAATAATAGGTAGTAAAAATACACTAGCTTCAAGAGAAGGATTGAACAGATATCAGAAAGACCCAGCAAACAAGGAGAAGGATGACTGAAACCATTCAGTCTGAAAAACAGAAAGAAAGAATAACTTAAAAAGTGGACAGAAACCAAGGGGCCTGTGAAACAACATACAAAATACCAATGTATGCATTGTGGGAATCCCAGGAAGAGAAGAGAAATACAAAGTGGGCAAATGTATATTTGAAAAAATAATGGATTAAACTGCACAAAATTAACCAAAGACATGAATATTCACATCCAAGAAGCTCAATGAACTCCAAACATGAAAAATCCAAATTGATCTACTTCAAGATATATCAAAATCAAAATTTTGAATGCCACTAATAAAAAGAATATTGTGAAAGCAGTGAGAAAGAAGTGACTCATCACATACAAAGGGCACTCAATAAGATTAAATGATGTTTTCTCATCACAAATCCTGGAGGTGAGAGGTGAGAAGGCAGTGGAATGATATATTTAACGTATTACTAGAGAAAAATTGTTGGTCATGAAATATATATCTGGTAAAAACAGTCTTTCAAAAATAATGAAGAGTTTAAGATATTCACTGATAAAAAAAAATTGAGGAAGCTCATCACCACTAGACTTTCCTAAAATAAATGATAAATGTAGTTCTTTAGGATGAAAAGAAAGTATAATAGATAATAGCTTTGAGATGTATGAAGAAATAAATATCTTTGGTAATGGTAACTGCATGAGTAAATTCAAATTGCAGTATTAGTTTATTCATAGTATATAACCCTTATTTTTTCTACAAGTTATGGAGTACAATTACCTAAGGAATAAACATATGTCTATTGTATTGCACATGCAAAATGTAAAGAGATAATGTATGACAAGAACAGCCTAAAGAATGGGAACGGAGATATATAGAAACAGAATTTTTTATATTATTGAAGGTAAGTTGATATCTTTTCAAAGAGTTTATTATAGGTTTAGGATATTAACAATAAACCTGTAAAGTATCTAAAATAAAAAAAAATCAATAAATGAAATGAGAAGTGTATCAATCTGCTTCACTACAAATGATTATATGCAAAAGAAGGTTCAATGGAGAAATGTGGGACAAAAAAGGAATATAACACATACAACAAACAATGGGCAAATGACACAGTATGTTTGCCTTATCATAATTGCTTTGATGTAAATGATTTTAACTCTCCAATCAAAAGACAAGATTGATAAAATAGATACATAAACATTATCCAACTAAATTTTGTTTACAAGAAACTCAGCTTAGATGCAAATACACAAACAGGTTGAAAGTGAAAGAATGGAAAATCTATTCCATGCAAAAGTAACAAATAGAGATCTTGGGTGGATATATTAATATCGGACAAACTAAATTTTAAGACAAAACCTATTATAGGGCAAAGAAGGACAATATATATATATATTTTAGTTTAACTTTATACATTTAATAATTGAAAATATAAACAATTAAAAAGAAAATGAAAACAGTAGAATAAAAACATACATTTCTCAATTAAATGTACTGGATGCATATAATTTTTTTGAATCATATAATATTTTATTTGTATAATAATATTTTATTTGTAGTAATATATTTGGTTCATAGTAATGCAATCATACACTATTTGTCCTTTTGTATCTGGCTTGCTTCACTCAACATAATGTGCTCCATATTCATTCATGTCTTCATATGCTTTATGACTTCATTTATTCTTACAGCTACATAATATTCCATTGTGTGAATAACCCACAGTGTATTTATCCTCTAATCTTTTGATGGACACCTGTGTTGTTTCCAACCTTTGGCAACCATGAATAATGCCACTATGAACATTTTGTGGTAGGGATATACAGTGGAATACTATTTAGCAACAAAAAGGAATTAACTATTGATATATGCAATAAAAGGACTGATCTCAAAACCACTATGCTAAATGAAAGAAGCCATAAACAAAAAGCCCTTAGTGTATGATTTTATTTATGACATTATGAAAGGGCAAAAGTTATCAAGTCAGAAAATGGATCAGTGATTGCCAGGGCCTGGAGGTAAGATTAGGAGTTTGGCTGGAAAGGGATATAAGAGAAAGTTCTGGTGATTATGGAAATGTTAAATCTTGATTGTAATTATTACACAACTGAGGGATTTTTCAAAAGTCATCAAACTGAACACTTTGAAAGAGTGAATTTTATTGTATGTAAATTATATCACAATAAACCTAATTTTAAAAAGAAGTATACAAACAAGGAAACCTCATTTGAACTGTCCCCTCCATGTGGAAATAATTCCTGCCTCCATCATTTTTTCACCCCTGCTCCACATGCCAGGGGTTAAATGGCCTTGCTCCTTTTCTCCATCAAACTGGATATGCCTCTATCCTAGTGCTAAGAACACTGTGTTAATTATACCCACTCATTTTATTGTCTGTTCTCTCCACTAAATTGGGACCCTTGAGGGTGAATCCCATAATTCTTTATCCCTATGTCTAAAGTCATGTCTAACAAATGAAGATATTCAATAATGATGGGAAAGGGGAAGAAAGAAGGAAAGAAGCTGAAAAGATAGTCTCTCTTTAATCATTTGATCTTCCAACCACCCTTTGTATATCAATTTCCTAAGGTACTTAACCAAATACCATGAATTTGCTCAAGTTGAACAATGGAAATATGGAAGCATG
>JAQZBX010012297.1:30348-41534 GCA_029593785.1 Cabassous unicinctus | reverse complement strand
CGTCTCTCTTACTTTAGACATCTGTATCCAAAACTTATTATTGATTGCATATTGTGTAACTGTGGAAATCTTTGTTGTCATGATTTCCTTTGGTAACATATTTCAATGCTCCACAGCAATTTGGAAGGAAATGTTGCAGCATCTGTTATTATTATATCTGGGTCACATAATGGTGAATCCTTATTTCAAAGCTTGTTTTAACATCCATAAATAAAATTAAACTTTAAAGTTTCCCAGGAAAGTGGAGTATAAGGGGAGCAGAAACGATGGAGGAGAGGCAGAATTGAGTTCATGGTGAAAAAGAACCAGGAGATATTCACTTTAAATCCATCAACAGCTGGGTGAGTCATGGAAAGAGAATAATTTAGTTCTTGGTCATCGTCACTGAGTTCCATGACCTGACTAATGTAGGTGTTTTTCAGTGATTAACATAGCCTTAAAAGAGTAACAATTAAATCATAAGAAAAGTGCCCCAGTAAAGGAGAGTGAGAGAGAAAGAGAAATGTGGTACAAACATATTCACTATTTGTTTTTTTTTCTGGCTATTCTTTCTGTTCCTACTTGGTTTTATAGTACTTGATGGTGGCCAGCTTTTTCCTATCTCTATGAAACACTAAAAAAAGAACCCTTTATAAACCTTTAAGCCATATAAGAAACTTGTGCTCTATTAGATTCAATCTGGGAGGTACTTTGTGGAAGCTATGAGTGTTTTGCTTTTTGCTCTCAGCCTTTAGGTGCAGTGTAATAAAATGGCTATAATAATAGGGAAAGGAAATGGGGAAGAAATCATGTGACCAAATGACTTATGGAGAAACATGTTTCCCTGGTGTTCCCATTCATTTATCTCTACTGTATAATGCATTTTTCTTGTTTTACTGGGTAATTAAACCTTCAACACTCCCAAGTCTGTGAAGAATCTGAATCCCATTAAGGGGAGATGCCTGAGTTTGATTCCCTTGTATTATTATCAGGAGTTGGCCTCTTTCAAAGGGAATACTTTAGAGAATGTTTAGAGAGGTCTCTAAGGAGAGTCCCTACTCTGGGTAAGTTAAGCACTGTCACATGTCTTGGCAGGGTTTACTGAACTTTTAGGTTAACTCCTACAGCTGCTTCTCCCCCTCCCACCTAAATTTGGTTTTAAACTTATTGCCTTGTCTGCTTCTTAATAGAGCAGGATCGTTTTTCAGAGGTAGAGCTATTCTTTTCTTTCAAGTTACATTTTTATGAAAAAGAAAAAAGAAGAATCCACATCAAAGCCCTTCTGGGAGAGCCTGCAGGTTTTCTGCATGTGTCTCCTTTAGTGTAACAGTAGTCTGATACCAATCCTAGAGATGAATTACTTAAAAGTTACACTTTCTATTTTGACCCCTTGGATGTAAAGCCTACTCTTTTTTCATGTGTCTTTAATCTGAAATGCACAGCAAGGATCATAATTTACATTTATTTGTTTTCTGATCTAGGGAAGAGGAAGCTACAAACGTCTGCTTTGAATGTTGTCTCCTTTGGATGCCTAGATCATGCATCTTTGTTCAACATTTTTTTTTTTAATCATGTATAAGCGAAATAAAGTGGTTCTAAAGTTTTGTCTGGAAAAATTACCTAAATAGTCAACTATTTGTCTGCCCTGCCTAAGAATTTACTCTATCTGGACACTAGAGCCAATTTTCACAATTTTCCCAGTTTTGGGCCAGAACTCTGTGATATGTAGGATTTCCCAGAGAAAGAAGATGTAGTTTGAAAGATAGGATAATATTTTTTCCTTCCTTCAAAGAAAAGTCAGGAGAAATTTATATTCTAAGACTTTAGCAACCGAATGAAATGAGATAAACAAATGAAGTTGTTTTCTAATCTTGGAGTAAGTTGTTTTTAAAAATCTATTTAATATACTACTTGAGAATTTCAAAAATATATTGTGCTTCCCACTACTGATGCAAGAAAAAGAAGGTTCTTGCACTATGTGTCTATGTGTCTGGTTGTGGCAGCCAAGATTGAATGGGGGAACACAGGAAATTCTAAAAACATGGGGAGGGAAAAATAATCTTTGCAACTCAGAAATAAACTTAAAAACAGAAAGAAAAAAAAAAAAAGTATATATTGTGCTTAGACAAAGCCAAGTAGTTTGACTTAAAGAAACATGGGATTTTAGAGCAAGTTGGGTTGTATATTAGTGTTTAATGATTTTATAGATAATAAAAAGACTAAAGAGAAGTAAATTCCATATTGCTCACCTTTTTTTAAGGGAAATACCTTGTGAAGCTGTTTTATTTGTAATGTATTTCTCTGAAAAGGAACAATTAAGATAATATTGAATTATTAAGAAAACATAGGTTTTCTTAACAGCAGGAGATGTGCTTTAATAGGAAAAAAAATAATTCAATTCTAAGTTGGGAGGCCTGGAATTGTGGTGATGGCATCTCCATGAAGTAGGATCATGGACCATGCTCTGAACTTCTATGAGTCCCAATTTTCTTATCCGCAACATAAGCTACACTAGGCTCTAATATTCTTTAATTCTATAAATATGTATTTTTTCTAAAGCCGTTTTTGACATTGAAAACCTCAATCACTTGATTTATATTGCTTTTGTAATCCTGATTGCTTTTTTCCCTTTTAAATCTCGGGTCTGGATTGTATATTTTAACACCTAGAAATAATTCTCTTCCCCCGCCCTCTGCCCCCTAAAAAATAAAATTGTCCTCAAGAACACTACAAGCTCAGAAAGCAGATGTAGTATGTGAAGCATTTATTATGAATTTGTTGCAAATTATATTTATAGAGCCAGCCGAATCCAAAAACACACTCTATAACAGAAGAATAGGGATAGAGATTTAAGTGATCCTGAAAGGAAAAGCTTTCTTAAGAAATATTTAAATATCTTCATTATTTCAGCTTGGTGTAATGGTACTACAAATTAGTAAGCTTTCCCCTTATCCCCTATCCTAAGGAGGACGTTTTCTCTTTTGCTTCTAGAGCCTTTGTTCAAAGGGGAAGGGCTCACTTTGTGCCCAGTGGGGCAGAGCACCTTGGGCATTTCCCATGAGCCCAGCCCATCTCTGATTCTATATGAGCTGGGAGTGAATCTTGGCAGTGTCATTTGCTATCAGTTTAATGCTAGGCAAATTAAACTTTCTGAGCTTCTTTTCCCTCATTCAACTATAGAATGAGGACCACTACTAGAGTTGGACCACTGCTACCTCGTAGGACCTCGTAGGACCAGTGCTAGAGTTGGACATAGTCTTCATCTGATTCAAATAGTATGCTCAATAAACAAGAGGTGTTAGTGGCATAATTAGTTTGAGTAGCTGACTATGTGTGCCATTAGAGGGGTAAAGGAAAAGCTCTGGATATTATTGATCAGGGCATCATAAACAGAGAGGTAGGAAACATTAGAACTATCTGGGTTGGCCATGGGTGAGGCACACACTACAACAGAATGGGCAAGAGCTAACCTGTGAAAGGTGTAAGAGTTCATTAAGTGGAGATAAGCAGTTGACTGCTTTTAAATGTTTTAAATGATTAATAGTAATATAGTAATTGTTATTGATATTAATATTGATTTTGAGTTTATCCAAGAGACTGCCTGTTTTGATCAAAGTGTGAAATTGCCTTATATCCTTCAGATCCAGATGGTACTGTGAGACAAATGAAAACATACCTTAAAGTAGTAACTTTTATTTTTCTGCTATTACAAATATCTTATGTGTTTTTAGAGAATGTGTATGTGTGGGGGGCTTTTTTGTCTGCTTTTTTGTTTTTGTTTTGTTTTGTTTTCCCCTGCAAGGGTCCTTTCTACCTCATCAAGGAGCAATTCCTTAATATCCTTTAGAAAATAAGCTCTCCTCCCTTCCCACGTGACCTGCATGGCACTGATGCCACACTCAGATCTCAGGGATGCACCTTGAATAGTTTAACCCAAACTGAACATTAAATTAAATTCTTTTAATAGGGAATGGTTTAAGAGTGGGCACTTGAATTAAACCTGTAAATCTTGTTGCAGTCTGAAGACATTTGCTTGGTAAGCTGGGACATGGCTTCTTTTTTCCCATTGGACTTAAATAAAGAAGTCAAATAGTTTGGGAGCTCTGTATGATGATACACATGTTTTTTTTTTTTTTTTTTTTTTTTTGGTAAGTTCACAACTTTTACTACACACTTATTGTTTATGTATGCTCATGTATGAATGATATACTTCAATAAAATTTTCTTTCTTTGGAGGTACAAGTGATTGAAACTGGGATATCACACATGCGAAGCATGTGCTTAACCACTGAGCTACCCTGCTCCACAATAAAATTTTATATATAGAAAAAGAGAAGTCATATAGGCTTGGGAATTGCCAGTGCCACCTTGGGATTGTCAGGATAGAAACTGCCTAAGAAAATGACCGACAGAGCAAAAGCAAACCAGAAAAGAGAAGGTACCGATCACATTTGTAAGATGGAAACTTAGCTGGTTAGAGCCTTACCTGAACTCTTAAGTTGTCTGAGCTCTAAAATTCACTTTATAAGCTAATTTTGTGTGGGTTTTCTGTTTTCTGTTTTCTGAAACTCCAAATAAAGATACTAATTATGTATACTAATTATTTACTTTAAATATAGATTTGGAAATAAACAAAGAGAAGTAAATATAATCTATTTATATTCATAACACCCATATACTACTATATATTTTGTAGTCTATACATCAATTCATAAATTTATGTGTTTATATTTATATACATACATACTTTAAAATATTTTAAAAGGATAATGCAATAATACCTTTCTTGTGATCATCCTTTTTCCTAAAATTATAGGCATGATTATTTTTGTATGTAATTAAATACTATACTCTAATCCCATTTTTAGTGGTTCCATGATAATCTATTATATAGATTTTCATAATTTATTTAACCAATTTCCTACATTGGACATTTAAGTTGCAATGACATTTTTACTATAATAAACAATGCTGTGACAGCGCATTTTCTTAAATATTTTCAATAGGGAAAATTTTAAAAAGTGAAATTGTTGATCATGAGTTTGCATGTTTTAAAGATTTTGACATGTAATGTGTCTTCCAGAACATATATACCAATTTATTTATATACTAATAGTGACTGAGTTTTTGAACTCACATAAATATCATTATTAATATTAGAACTTTGTCAACATGACACAAAAGGCTTGTTTTAAGGCACATCCCATGTATAGATCAAACTCAATCACAATGATTTCAAGGCATGAAGTAGAGCTTTTAAAGTTATTAGTGTCCATAAAATTTTTTTGTGTGTGGATTTTTCCCCCTTTATTAGAGAGTTTGTGGATTTACAGAATAATCATGCACAAAATACAGGATTCCCATATACCACCCCATTATCAACAACTAGTATTGGTGTGAAACATTTGTTATAATTGAAGATAGCACATTTTTAATAATTGTACTATTAACCATGGTCCATGGTTTAGCTTAGGGCTCAGGGTTTGTGTAGTGTAGTTCCATGAATTTTTTTTTTTAATTTATTCTGTTACTATAAATATAATCTAACATTTCCCCTTTTAATCACATTCAAATATATAATTCAGTGTTATCAATTACATTAAAAATGTTGTGCTACCATCACTATCATCCATTTCCAGAATATTTCCTTCATTCCAAATAGGAACCCTATACATTTTAAGCCTTAACTTCCAATTCCCTATCCCCATCCTATCCCTGTAACCTATATTCTAGATTCTGACTCTATGAGTTTGCTTATTCTAATTATTTCAAATCAATGATATCATACAATATTTGTCCTTCTGTGTCTGGCTTATTTCAATTAACATGATGTCTTCCAGGTTCATCCATGTTGTTGCATGTATCAGAACTTCAGTCCTTATTATGATGGAAATATTCCATTCTATGACTATACCACCTTTCGTTTATCCATTCACTGGTTGATGGATATTTGGGTAGCTTCCATCTTTTGGCAATTGTTATTAATGCTACTATGAACTGTTTGAGTCCCTGCTTTCAAATTTTTTGAGTATATACCTAGTAGTGGGATTGCTGACTCATATGGTAGCTCTATACTTAGCTTCTTGAGGAACTGTCAGACTGTCCTCCACAGTGGCTGCACCATTTTACATTCCCACCAGCAATGAATGAGTGTTCCTGTTTCTCTGCATCCTTTCCAACACTTTTTATTTTCAATTTTGTTAATAGTAGCAATTCCAACAGGTGTGAAATGGTATCTCTCTGTGGTGTTGATTTGCATTTCCCTGATGGATAATGATGTTGAGCATCTTTTCATGTACTTTCTGGTCATTTGTATATCTTCTTTGGAGAGATGTTTATTCAAGTGTTTTGCCCATTTTTCAATTGGGTTGTTTGTTATTAAGTTGAAGAATTTCTTTTTATATTCTGGATATTAAACCTTTATTAGATAGGTGGTTTCCAAATAGTTTCTTCCATTGTGTAGGCTGTCATTTTACTTTCATGGTATAGTCCTTCGATGTGCAAAAATTTTAATTTTGATGAGGCCCCATTTATCTGTTTTTTTCTTTTTATCTATTTTTTAAATTTATCTATTTATCTATTGCTTGTGCTTTGGGTGTAAAGTCTAAGAAGCCATTGCCAACACAAGGTCTTGATGATTCTTTCTTACCTTTTCTTCTAGATATAAAGCTTTTTTTAGCTGCAAGAATTTTGAGCTATAGCCATGTTTATTTTTTTTTTTTTTTATTTTTTTAAAGATTTATTTATTTATTTATCCCCCCCTTGCTGCTTGTGTTTTACTGTGTCCATTCGCTGTGTGTTTCTTCCGTGTCTGCTTATCTCCCCCTTGCTGTGAGGTCCTGCTGCATCAGCCCACCGCGCCGCGCAGCCGGCCTGCTCTCACAAGGAGGCCCCTGGAAGAGAACCCGGGGCCTCCCGCATGGTAAACGGGGACTCTATCGATTGAGCCACACCCACTTCCTGCTGTGAGGTCTTGCTACATCAGCCCACAGCGCCGCGCGGGCCGGCCGGCCTGCCCTCACAAGGAGGCCCCGGGAAGTGAACCCGGGCCTCCCGTATGGTAAACGGGAGCTCTATCCATTGAGCCACACCTGCTTCCCTATAGCCATGTTTATATAGCACTACAAGATTAATTAAACTGGCTGTCCATTTTAATTGAATAAATGGTTTTGTGTATTTTATTGGATTATCTATATTAACTATTTTTCAAGGTAGAAAAGTTTAAACTCTTTGAGATTGTGTAGCAGAGATTAAGAAAGGATTCAAAATACTCTATAGAGTAGCCAACTGGTTCTTTATAACTGAATTAGATAGGGCTTACCTTGCTAAAATCTAAGGCACATGGAAACATTCAGGAACGTGTGTTACTGTGAAACATATAACGTACTGTATTTCATCTACTATTGTTGCTACTATTTAAGTAAAGGTGTTTTTAAAGGTTATTTTCAAAGAGCTAATCTTGTCACCTGAAATATTGTACTTTCTAAGACCAAAGTAGCCATGATTTTTAAAGATTCTCAGCAAGAGAATGGAAAGAAATATCTAGGAAGATAGGGAATATAGAAGAGGAAGGTTCAAAGTAGCATTGAGTGATTTGGCCGAATTGTGCTCCTAAGTCACTCTGTTTTGTCAAAGAAAGTGTGCAGGTTCTTTCTTTCAAGCCACCGTGCTTCCCTGTCTTGAAGGCTGAGTGATTGGGGTCACCACAATGTAACACTTCGAAATACTCATCTGGTTTGGTTGAAATATCCTCTTAGCAACTCACTGATTCTTTCGGGTCAGGGTTAAGGTACATATGACAGCACTGTTACTGACCAGAGAATTATCAGACCCCAAAAGACGTAATTGCTAGCCATATGAGGGGTTGTAAGACATAGAGATGATTTTTTTAAAATCCCATTTCAAAAATGGCTATACCTTTCTCACCTTGACAGGGAAAGTAGATCTTCTTGATATGTTTCAACTAGCTTCTTTGTCTGGGTAACTATGAACATTTGAAGAGAAAAACCTTCCTGATCCCTACAGCTATTTCCATTAACTCCTTGAAAACCAAATAATGTGTGCGCTCAGCTGCTGAACTGTTTTAATGAGGTGCCACTGATTTTAATGGGGCAAAAAGATGGATGATTTACACCAGATGTCCATAAGGGCCATTCGGGGATTGCTTTGCTGGACACATAGTACATCATGTTGCTCATTGAATTCTTAAGGGGTTAACTTGACCTTTCCCTTTAACACAGCACTAAAAATAATGTAATTTCCATTCTCGGTGTCTCTTTTATTTATATAGAAAAGCTTCATGACAAACCCACCAGTCCTTTGAGAGCAAGTTTCTCAATTATGTCTTTGCCATCCATAAACCCTAGTGGGTGATTTTGAAAGTGAGAATAGACACTGGTGGGATGCTTCACTCATGAGCATGACCCAGGCTTTTATTATCAACCCTCTAACATTGAATCATTCCAGGATGAAAGGTATTATTTTCTGAACATCGTCGGTCACTGTTGTGTGCCTCATTTTTAAAAAGTTACTTTCAGCTGTTATTTTCAGCTCAGATAATCAATATGCTTGCCTCTTGGATTATGAAAATAAAAATTTATTGAGAGAATGAAGGCTAAATTTAAATTTCCAGGCATGATATTATACTATTTGCTGTTTTCTGGATTTTGGTGAAATACACTTCACCATTTATTGAAAGTTATAAAATTGTAAGAAATCATGGAATTCATAAGTTGGAAACTTGACTGACATTCATCAGGATTCAGAGCATTTTCTTTTATGAACGGAGTATCGATGAGCTGAGTCATACCATTTTTCTCTCACTTGAGCCCAATGACTGGATTTGACATTCTACCTTTAGGTCAGTAGAACCCTCATTCCAACTCCTTATGAAAAAGAAAGAACTTATTTATTTAGTAGTTATCAGGATCTTTGCACCGAGTAAAGTCTCATCTTTTGCCATCTATTTCCTTTGAAAATTAGATGTTATAATTGGTAGAAAAAGAAATCCGGAACCTCAAAGTCTTATAATCACCAACCAACAATGAAGGCACAATATTGCAGAGAATCTGAAGGGCAATTCAAATTTGTCATTTCCTTCTCTTTTCTTCTGCTACATTTTTAGAGTTTACCTACAATTTTGGACTCTAGATGAAGAATTTCGTTTTTGTTCTCTTGTCCTACTGCATCTATTCTGAGATGGAATTGGCTCAAAATTCCATTTGCTGCCTGAATACCATTAACCACTTGGCCTAGGCTGGATTTTCCCTGGAAATCAGCCTGAGGCAAAGGCTTATATAAAGATAATTTATTTGTGGAAGTGACTCTGAGAACAGAAGCTGGGGTATAGGGAGAGAGATAGAGGGAAAATACTTTAAATATTTTAGCTGGTCATTACTGTGGGCATTGGAACTTGGTTCTGCTAGGGCCTTCTAAGTGGCTCTTTAGAATGCACTTCAGGAATTTCACCCAAATGATGCAATAAAGATGTATTTATGTACTTGTTCCCTTCTCCTATTGGCCAAGGCTGCCCTATGGTGTTGTACTTTCAGGTCATGCATGTGGGAAGGCTAGGCGGGTTCACACAAGTGTTCCACTATGTTGTTAGGCTTATCTCAGGCAGAAAGTAACAGATATACAAGGTATAGCTGTGGTGTTGGATTACATCTGCATGAAGCTGCTGCAGCAGTGACTGGAATAAAAGGCGGGACAGAAAAATGAAAGGTAGGGAACAAGAGGCATCTGAAAGACCCTCTTCTCTGACTAGTGGCATTGTGGAGCCCCAGGAACTAGTAAATAACCCATTAATATCTCCCAAATGTCTCTTTCCTTTTCCTTAGCATCTATTACAATACCTAATCATAATAGCATTATTGCTAGTTCCTTCCTTAATAGTTTCTGGCCGCTCTTTTATGAAAGTGCCTCTAGATCTAAGAATTGAATCAAGGCTGGCAATTGATTTCTGGGAAATTTGCTTTGCATTTTGGTAGTTCAAGCTAAGAGTTTATTCACTAGATCTAGAGTTCATGTCAAATGAAGAAAGCAGAGCCTCAGTAAGTCACTCATCCATTTCATTTCTAGGGAATTTATGCTAATCTAGTCACTGTCAAAGGCCCCTTCAGGTTGGAGCATTATGATTGTCACCATGTCCTTGCTATTACAGTAGTCATGTCCACCTTACCTCTGGTAGCTAAATACTACTTGTCCATGGAATCTTCCAAATCTCCTTTGAGTGCAGGTAGCCCTTTCAGCTGGGCCATTTCTCACCTGCACCCCTGGCTTAGAGAAATCAAATTCTTAAAAGTTGCTGGATGTTTATCTTACCAAAGTTTCTTTGAATCCCTTCTAGCTCCTCTTGGGCATTATAGTTAGCTTACTGGGAGGTGGGAGACACAAATAATCCACTTGAGTACATCTAGCTCCCTAAGTCTTTGAATTTTGTCTTCTATTTTAAAACAAGGGACTTACAACATTTCATTATGATTTAGAGTGGATTGTTATTGTTGTAGGGTTTATTCAAACCATGAGGAAATCTTTTAACATCACCTAAAGTTCTCAAATAAGCACATTTAATCCATAAAACATCAATTCAAAATCTATTCTTCCATCCTTCTATTGCACCCTGAAGCTATTCCTTCACATAAAACTCAAATATCAAATCTCTCCAAATAAAGTATCAAAGGCCTAAAATTCCTTTGGAGTATAAGCCTTCTGTTTTGGGAATTGATTTTTGTAATTTCTCTTTAAGGATGGGAGAAATCTGAATTAATTTATACTTCTGGAGTTTGTAAAGGAGAGTTGTATATGTTTTGTGGGGTAGTAGAGGGGCATGAGGACAGCTGATTGCCTCATAAATGGTAATGCCTTCAACATGGGAGTATTTAGAGTTTCCAAGGAATCATCTTGTCAGACATTGGAAGGCGGGATTAATTCACTGATAAAGAGAGGTAAGTTAATATTGGGTATTTGGAATGTTTTAGGTTTTTTGAAATTTTCCATGTGTTTTCATTCCCATTCTTAGGATTCCCCTGTTTCCTGATTGATGACCATGACTTAGAAGTGTGACAATTCTATAGTTCTTGTTTGGCAATTAGCAGCATCAAATTATTTTACTGTGGTTGCAGAAGAGATTCTTACTATAGTAAGAAAAAATTTTGGATTTTGGTTTACACCTTGAGCCTAGATTTTAAGGATTTGAGTTTCTAATT
>JAQZBX010012297.1:0-30248 GCA_029593785.1 Cabassous unicinctus | reverse complement strand
CCTGAGGAGGTTGCCATCAGCAATGAGTGGCATCTCATTCAATCAGTTGAAGGCCTTAAAAGGAGAAGTGATTTCAGCATTCAGAAAAGAGAATTCTCATCTCTACTTCAGATAGCCAGTGTCTCCTGGGGATCTCAATGAGGACCTTCATTGGAGTCCCTGGCTTGCAGCCTGCCCTACAGAATTTGGACTTGTGCATTCCCATGGTCGCATGAGAGAATTTTATAAAATCTCATATTATTTACAGATATATCCTGTTGTTTGTTTCCTTAGAGAACCCCAACTAATACGCTACCTATTGCTGATTAAAGTGATAGTCAAAAGTCATACTTTAAAAATCTACAAGTATTTTAGATTGCTGTCTGTAATCAGTCATTTAGTCTCTCAAAGCCTTGCCTTCAGTGGGCACTTTTTTTCTAGGTGACCGTAGTGTCACCTAGCTAACTAGAACATGGTGTCCTAGCTAACTAGAAACACCTAGTTAGCTGTTTGCCCCTAGATACCAAAGACTTCTTGCTTTCTACCCTAAATATTAACTTGATTTTAACTGTGTCTGACTTATTAGGCACAATAACCAATCCAAGAGTCTCCCCATTTCCTGAAGTCTCTCTTGTCTGCATCCCATTCTCTGTTTTCAATATCATTAGTAGTCAAGATTTTTATTTGCAAACAGCAAAAACTGACACTGTTTAACTTAGGCAGGAAAAGCTTTGCAGATACCATTTAGCTAACAGAACCAACAGAAAGGGTGAAGAAATCATCAAGTCAAGGTACAGCCGATCCAACCACCAGCTACTAGTGCCAACATCACTGAACGTTTGTTGCCTTCGCTGCCGCCACAGCAGGTACTGGACCCTCATGACCATATCACTGAAATTTTTATTCAAACAAGATTTTTATTTTAGAATATTTTTAGCTTTACAGAAAAACCAAGGAAATAATGCAGAAAGCCCACATTACCTTCCCCTCCATACACAGTTTTGCCTATTATTGTCTTAAATTAATATTTGTTAGAATTAATGGATGAATATTGATACATTAGCTAAAGCTCATAGTTTATTCAAAGTTCCTTAATTTTTACCTATGCTCTTTTTCTGTTCCAGGATTCCATCCAGGATACCACATTACATTTAGTTGTCATATCTCCTTAGACTTCTCTTGGCTGTGACAGTTTCTCAGATGTTTCTTGTTTTTTAACAAGATAGTTTGAGAAGTACCAGTTGGATATGTTGCAGGATGGCCATCTTTTAGAATTTGCCTAATGTTTTTCTCATAATTAGACTTGGGTTATGAGTTTTGGGGAGGAAGATCACAGAAGTAAATTGCCCCTTTCATCACATCTCATCAAGTATACATACTATCAACATGGCTTATGACTGTTGATACTAACCTTGATCTTCTAAATGAAACAGCGTTTCTCAGGTTTCTCTACTCTAAAGTTACTGTTTTTTTTCCCCTTTCCATACTGTATTCTTTGGAAGGAAGTGACTATGCTCAGTCCACACTTAAGGAGTAGGATGTTATGTTTAGTCTCCTTTAGAGCAGAGTATCAACCTAAATTGTTTGGAATAATTCTGCACAGGCGATTTTTCTCTTATTCCTCATCCAGTAATTTTATTCAATCATTTGTTTATATCAGTATGGACTCATGGACATTTATTTTAAAGTTTGTGCTATACTCCAATTCTACTTTATTTTGTTGCTCAAATTTTTCCAGCTATGGACATTGGGAACTCTTTCAGTTGACCCCTGAGCCATTTTGGCATACCCCTCTCAGTGAAAAAAAAAAAACAACTTTTTTTTTTTTTTTCATTTTTAGCCCTTCCTTACTTTCTGGCAGTACAAGATGCTCCAGGTTTATCTTGTACATTTTCTACCCCAGGCCTAGAATCAATCATTTCTCCAAAAAGCCCAGTGTTATTGAAAAATGGTTTTAGAAACCAAGACCTGGGCTCTAAGTATGCTTGTTGGTACTGGGTGTCATTTGTTTTAGGCCCTTTCAGTTGATATAGCAAAGCAATATGCATGTGTATTATACTAAGTCACATGTATTTATGCATATTTATAAATATTTCCCAGTGTAACTATCTATCTATATTAAGAGAAGTATGAATTCTCTAATAACTACTCTAATTCATTACTACACAGATTATTTTGGCCTTATTCCCTTCACTATCTGTAAATTCCCATTTTAAGAGTGAGAAACTTGACTCCCACCATCTGCCATCAATTTACATAATTGTTCAATTCCAGTATATTTATATAGCAATATCAGAATTGTTTACCCATTCCCCTGTGGGAAGAACCTTTATCATTTACATGATAAAAATTCCTTTTGCCTTTAGTCTTCCAGACTCCACCCATTTTCAAGTTACTTAGGCCAACACCTTTTGCTCCATTCCCTTTAGTGAGGTTGTTTCATACATTTGTAATACATGTAGATTCTCTTGTCACAGTCACCATGTCTTCCTGGGAATCCTTGACTTCTTAAATGATTATGAAAAAAATTTTGTACATTAAGGTTCACTCTTAGTACTATAAAGTTCTACGGGTGTTGTTAAGTGCATAATATTCATACACCATTACGGTATCATACAGAATAATTTCACTGCCCTAAAAATCCCTCGTGCTTCACCTATTTATTCCTTCCTTTCTGCACTGGCAATAACTGATCTTTTTATTGTCTGTATAGGTTTGCCTTTTACAGAATGTCATATAATTGGAATCACACACTATGTAGCCTTTTCAGACTGGCCTTATTTACTTGGCAATATACATTTAATATTCCTCCATGTCTTTTCATAGCTTGATAGCACATTTATCTTTATCCCTGAATAATATTCCAATATATGGATGTACAGCTGTGCTTTCATTGATTCACCCACGGAAGGACATCTTGGTTGCTTCCAGATTTGGGCGATTATGAATAAAGTTGCCATACACATTTGTGTGCAGATTTTTGCAAGGACATAAGTTTCCTAATCAATTATGTAAATATCTAGGAGTGTGACTGCTGGATCACATGGTATGTGAAACTGTCAAATTGTCTTCCAAATGGCTGTATCATTTTACATTTTCACCAGCAATCAATGAGAGTTCCTGTTTTTGCTCTGCTTTCTCACCAACATTTGATATTGTCAGTTTTTTGGATTTTAGTCATTCTCAAAGGTATGTGATGGTATGTCATTGTGCTTTAATTTGCAACTCCTTAATGACAATGTAATATTGAACATCTTTTCATACACTTATTTGCCATTTGTTTATCTTCTTTGGTATGTGTCTGTTCAGATCCTTTACCCATTTTTTATTTGGGTTGTTTGCATTCTCATTGTTGAATTTTAAGAGTTCTTTATATAATTTGGACACAAATTCTTTATTAGATATTTGTTTTGCAAATATTTTCTCACAGACTTTGGCTTGTGTTTTGATTCTCTTAACAGTGTCTTTCACAGAGAAGTTTTAAAAGTCCACCATCAAAAATTTTTTTTTTTTCACGGATCATGCTTTTGGAGTTGTATTTCAAAATTCTTTGGAAAACTCAAGGTCCCTTCGAATTTTTCCTATGTTTTCTTCTAGAAATTTTGTGGTTTTGCATTTTACATTTAGGTCTATGATCCAATTTGAGTTAATTTTTGTGAAAGGTATAAAATCTGTGTCAAATTTTATTTTTCTTTGCATCTGTTTACAGCACTATTTCTGGACATGACTACCCTATCTCCATTGAACTGCCTTTGCTCCTTTATCAAAGAACAGTTAATTGTATTTTTGTGGGCCTATTTCTGGGCTTTCTATTCTTTTCCATTGATCTATATGTCCTTCCTTTCATAAATACCACACTCCATTGATTACTGTAACAAGAGTAAATTTTTGAGTGTGGTAGTGTTAATTCTCCAGTTTTTTCTTCCTCTTCAGTATTGTGTTGGCTATTCTTGGTATTTTGCCTTTCCACGTAAACTTTAGAATTAGTTTGTTGATATCCCCAAAATAGCTTGCTGGGATTTTGATTGCATTGAATTTATAGATCAATGGAATATCTATATACATCTCTCCATTTATTTAGATTTTTTTTATTTCTTTCATAAGTATTTTATAATATTTGGTATGCAGATCCATATTTTGTTAGATTTATGTCTAAGTATTTCAGATTTATGCCTATTTCATTTTTTTCATGCTATTGTAAATGGTGTTTTTTTATTTCAAATTTTAATTGCTTATTGCTGGTATACAGTAATTGGCTTTTTTATCATTGTTATCCTTGTTCCTCTAGGAAAGATGTTTCTTTGCCTAACCTCTTAGATTCTTATAAGATTTTCTCCTTGTCTTTGCTATCCTGTAATTAGAATAGTGTATGACTAGGGTATGTATGTGTGAGTGTGTGTGTGTTGGCATGTTTTCGGCTTGGTATTCTCTGAGTTTCCTGGATCTGTGATTTTGTGTCTGTCATTAGATTTGGAAAGTTCTCAGCCATTATGATGTCCAATATTTCTTTTGTTCTGTTCTCTGTTTTTTACCTCTTTCATTCCAGTTATGTGTATTTACACCATTGGAAATTTTCCCACAATTTTTGGATGTTCTGGGTCTTTTGTTGCTTTTGTTTATCATTCTTCTTTCTTTTTGTATTCGAGTTTGGGAAATTTCTATTGATCTGCTTTTAAGCCAGGGGTTCTTAGCCTTTTTTGTTTCACGGACCACTTTGCCAGTCAGATGAAAACTATGGAATCCTTACTAAGTCCACACTAGACTGTGTATTATTTAATAAATATATCATACCCGCACCAACACGTCCAACAAGAATAATGTTTTTTTTTAATAATTCAAGCTCATGGACCCCTGGTTAAGAACCCCTGCTTTTAAGCTCTCTGGTTCTTTCCTCAGCTGTGCTGTCTACTGATGAGTCCATTGAGGACTTTATTTCTATTGCAATGTTTTTTATTTCTAGCATTTACTTCTGATCATTTCTTAGAGTTTCCATATCTCTGCTTACGTTACCCATCTGTTTGTGCATGTTGTCTATATTTTCCATTAAAGCTCTTATATTAGTTAAAGTAATTTTAAATTCCTTGTTGGATAATTCCAAGATCAGTGTCATATCCGAGTATGATTCTGATACTTGCCTTTTCTCTTCAGGCTGTGTTTTCTTCTTACCTTTTGACATGCCTGGTGATTTTTTGTTGAAAGTTGAATATGTTGTATCAGGTAATAGAAATTAAGGTAAGTAAGCCTGTAGTGCAGGATTTACATTAATCTGAGTAAGAGTTGGACTGTGTTTAATGCTTGCTGTGGCTAGAAGTGCCAGACGTGTCATATTCCTTAGGCTTTCCATGGTCCTGCTCAGAGAGATTATGTGTCTTATAGTTCTTTCAGCTACAAACCACTCATATTATACTGGAGCCCTGTTGCATTTGAAAATTGTGAAGGAGAGAGAACATTCTATGTTCTTATAATTAAATCTCAGTCTTTTAAGGAATTTGGACTCAAGAATTCACCATTGCTTTTACTTTGTGTCCCTACAAAAGACATGTTCAGGTCCTAAGCCATGATCCTGTGAATATAAACTTGTTTGTAAATAGGATCTTTAAGGATGCTATTAGTTAAATGAAGCTACACTGGATTAGGGTGGGCCCTAAACCAATATGACTGATGTCCTTATAAGGACAGGAGATTGGACACAAGGAAGAGGAGGCAGACACACAGAGTCAGAGAGATAGCTAGGTGTCAGAGTGATGCTGCCACAAACCAAGGAGTGCAATGGATAGCCGGCCACCTACCAGAAGCCACAGAGAGGCATGGAACAGATCCTCCCCCTTTAAGAGGAAGCATGGCCCTGTACTCACCTTAATTTCAGACTTCTAGCCTCCAAAACCAGTAAACAATAAATTACTGTTGTTTAACCCAACTAGTCTCTGGTGCTTTGTTGTAAAGACACAGACCAAAACCCCTGACAAGGCAAATGAGTTATTGCATGATTCAGTCCTGCCTACTGCTCCAGCCCCATGATATGCCACTGCTCCCCACATTCACTGACTGTAACCACACTGATAGCCTTAAATTCCTCAAACATTCTTTTCCTCATCATGACCTTCATATTAGCAGTAAACTATGAATATATTGCTCCTCGTCTCTCTGGGTAACTTCAGCTCATGTAAACTTTCAATGTGCCCATTTTTCAAAGAAGTTTTCTCTGGTCTTTAAATCCAGCTAAGTTCCCCTAATATACACTCTCACACAACCTTGTATGTTTTCTGGAAAGCATCAAAGCTATAATGAATTACTTAAATTATACCACAATCCTTTGTTGAAAATATGTCTATCCCAACTGACGATAAGCTCCAAGAAGTTGGAGATTGTCTGTCTTGCTCACTGTTATGTCCTTAGCACCCAAGAGTACATGGAAAATATTTTTGAATGCATGAATTGTGAATGAATTAAACCTTCATTTTCATTTTATGGAAAACCAAATCCTTGATTTACGGTTAAGGACCAGAGAAGCATGGAGAGGCAATGATGATGCAAATAGAGGTTCCTGAGGAAAAAACTAAGAGTAGAAATTTAGTTTGAGTAATGATATGAAATATGTCTCCTAGGGAAACTCAGAAAAAATTTTAAAGAGACTAGACTTCTCACAGTTATACAGGATGTAGTCATGAGTTAATTTCTTTTGATATCAAAGGGAAGAGTGACCTCAGAATGCTGGAGAACTCAGGGGCACTCAGATTACAGCAGCAGTAAGCAGTAAAAATATGATTATCATTATTGTCAGCTGACTCATATTTTCTTTTCAGATTTCTTAAGTACTGGAATGAAACATGAGAAAATGTCTCGTAACTACTAACAGAAGAATGATTGCCTGAGCAAATTTTTGGTGATCTGGAATCTTCCTGCAGTCAGGAGACGGCAATTTGAGGGTGGGCTTCAATGGTCACATTGCCAATGAATAGCCCACCTCACTCACTTGTGTGGCGAGCCTGGAGCCACACAACTGCCCTTTTAATAATGCATAGCACAAAGGGTTTATTAGATAGAGATTTAAATTCATCAAACTGATCCAGTGACTACAATGTATTGGTGTGTTCTCACATATTATCTCATTTAATTATCATAACTACATTAGATTTTTTCCATTTTTTACAAGTAATAAAACTGAGCTTCAGAGCGATTATGTGAATTAGCCATGGATGCCTAGGTAATTTACTGCTAGAGAGATGATAGGAACCTTAGTTTTCTGACATCCTGAGGTTGTAAGCCTCATATTTATAGCCATTATCAGTATTGTTTTAGTTTCTCTACTGCTAAAACAAATAATATACAATGAGTTGGCTTAATGACAGGAATTTATGGCTCACAGTTTCAGAGGCTAGAAGGCTTGCTTCCTCCCAGGCCAGTATCTTTTGGCTGGCAATCTTTGGGGTTCCTTGGCTTTTTTGTCACATAGCAGCATCTTCACCTTTCTCTTCCTGAGTTCTGTTGACTGCCATCTTCTGACTGCTCCCCATGGCTTTCTTTCCATGTCTAATTTCCTTTTTTTTTTTTTTTTTAATAAAGGACTTTGGTCATATTAGATTAAGGCCCCCTCTCATTCAATTTGGGCTCTTGTTAACTGAGAACATCTTCAAAACTCCTATTTATAAATGGGTTCACACCCACAGGACCAGGGGTTGGGACCTGAACATGCCTTTTGTAGGGGACATGATTCAATCCTCAACAAATATCCATAGCATTTTTGGAATTTTTTTAATTATTTGGTACTTCCTTTCACACTTAATCACTTTAAACACTGAAAACATTGAAGCTGTGTATCCATTAAGAAACATAGATTTGCATTTTTTTGTACCCAATTTTATTATAACTATTGTCCCAACCAAATTCAAAGAAAGAATCATCTAACCCTCCCCAACTAAAATTCTCAGGAAATGTGTATTTAAGCAAGAAAAAATGGTAATGGGTTCTTAAAGCAGCTGTTATGCATAGAAAGTGAGCACACTTTATGACGGTTTTTAGAATCTGTTCTGGCTGCAAATGTGTAATATAATCTGAAAATTATAGAGTATTATTCATTTAAATGTGCAAACTTTATTGACAAGAAGACAGCTTCAAAAGAGATGGCAAAGCCCATTTTGTCAATTTTGTTTGTAGGAATTTCTTGGTAAATAAGGACAAAACAGAGCACGATAACTTATATGGCACTTTAAATTGCATTTCAGGGCATCTGGCCAATTTTACAACTTGCATGGCATGAATAAGAAAGTGATTTTATCTAGCTAGAGCACAAGACAATTTTGATCAATGTATTATATGTGGATATTCATATATATGATATATATTATTGTACATACGTGAGTAACACACACATACACACATACACTTACTCACATTGAGTTTGTTTTTTGTTATAGGGAAAACCAGATGAGAATGCAGGTGACACAGGGTAAACCATCACCAGAACAAATGAAAAGTTCATTCCCTAGAGCAATAAATGCCACACAACCTAGTTGGTATATACTTCTTTTCACAGTGTAGAACTTACGTTCGATTAGTTTGTTAAAAAGTTTTTTTTTTCCTTCTGTTATTGTGCATACCTTGAGATAGTCATAATTTATTTTCTTTTTAATATATTAACATTGTGAATTATATCAATAGATTTTTTTCTCATCCTTATATAATAATGTACTATTCCTTGAAATTTTATATTATTCACCTAATTAAAACCAATTAAATCTGGGTTTAGAGGTTATTGGTATATTCTGATTTTTTTTTTCTTTTTAGGTCTTTTTTTAATAAAGGTATTTATTTCTACATGTTTTCAAACGTATTGGCCTCTATTTATTTATTTATTTGCTAATTGTCTTTTTATAATTTAAAAAAAGTCTTTTTATATTTAGAATTTCTTTGATTTGCAACTTCTATTCATTTTTGTTGAATCTCTCCTGTCAGATGTTCATCTTAGTTATTATATAAGAGAATAAGCATTGCTTTTTTGCTCTATATTTTATTGATTTTTGCCTTTTTATTGTGTCTTCACTTTTCTTCTTTTTGGTTTTTCTCTGTATCTATTTTTTCAATATTTTAATTGAATGATCAGTTACTTTTTCTATATTTCTATATTTCTATATTTTTTATATATTTTATATATTTCTATATTTCCAATTTTTCTATATTAGCAACATGTCATACATTTTTGACCTGTAGAATTTTAATTGTTATTTACTTCTAAATATTTCGTTACTCATCTTGGATTTACTTTAAAATGCAAACAAGTATAGTGCTTGTGTATCAGATACATGGGATTTTTAGCTAGCCTTTTGTTATTAATTTAATGTATTGCATTTGGAGAATGTAAACTGATTGTTTCATGCTCTGAAATTTACTGAAGCTTCCTTTGTGGCCAAGTACAGGATCAATTTTGTAAATGTTTCATGTGTGTTCAAAAACAAAATATGTATTCTCTGCTTAGTCTCCGGAATACATTTCAATATGTAATAGCTTGAGGTTTAATTATAAGTATAATATATATAATATAAAATATGTAATATATAATGTAATAGCTTGTGCTCTAAATAATTGAATTATTTAGATCTTCTATATATCCTTGATTTTTTTTTTTTTTTTTTGGTTTGCTTTACCTATCCACTTCTTGAAGGAGTATGTTAAAATCTCCTACAATAATTATTTATTTCTCTATTTCTACCTGTATATTTATTGGATTTTGCTTTATACATTCTTATGCAATTTTGTGAAGTGCAGATGTGTCATTTTACTCTGTTGTTCCTTTAACTAGCATGTAGCACTTCTTTTTTGGCCTTGAATTCTATTTGTCAGAAATAAAGATGAGGAAGTGGCTGTGGATCAATTGCTTGGGCTCCCGTTTACCATATGGGAGGCCCCAGCTTCAATTCCTGGGGCCTCCTGGTGAAGGCAAGCCGGCCCACGCAGTATGGTGAGCTGGCACAGCAAGATGATGCATCAAAGGGAGACAAGCAGACACAGAAAAACACACAGAAAAACACACAGCAAATGGACACAGCGAGCACAAGCAGCAAGGAAGGGATAAATAACTAACTAAATAAAAATAAATCTTGAAAAAAAAACAGAAATAAAGATGACAACCCCAGCTTTCTGTTTCTTTATAGTTGCCTGAAATATTATTTTTATCCTTTAATTGCCAACTTTAAGTGCATACTTTATAAGCTAGTGTTTCTCAAACCAGTTGTGGTGAAAGATCAGGTTTTCTAAATTTTCTATTCTATTTCTACTGTACTTTACTTTTGTAAAATGTAATGAATATGGATTTCTAGAAAAAGAAAATAAACAAAACCTACAATATTCAAGTCTACTTTTTAGTATTAGATCAATAGATATTACCGTCAAATTTCTATAAAACTGTCTAAATTCTCATTCTCAATCTCTGTACTTATCTTGCCATAGATGGGTAACAAATAAGCCACAGACTAGTATCAGTCTGCAGATCATATTTTAAATAGCCCCATTATAGGCAAATATTGCTAGATTTTGTTTGTTTATAATCCAACTGAGGAGCTCTCTCTTTTAACTGATGAGTTTAATCCATTCAGATTTATTGTAATTACTGCTAGGCCAAGATTTATTTCTTCTATCTAATGTCATATGTTTCATTTACTTTTTTCTCACCATAATATGATAGTTATCAATTTTGATTGATATATATAAGTCATATTTGTGACTCAAATACCACAAGTGGGTTTGTCCTGACTGATCTGATATTTCTGAAATGATGACTAATCCTGGGTAAAACTCTGAAAAAATAAACATTTTTTTCACTCAATTCAAATGTAGTTGGATCCCTACAAAAATCAATATGTATTAAAATTATGCCAAAATACTTTGTTTATATATAAAACAGTTATATTCTGGGCTCAGATAAATAGACAAATGTCCAACAGGATATTAAGAAGTCATTTGGAAAAGGAAAATTCATTTTGTGCGATAGCCCTATGTATAGTAGAACACCCATTATCTCTGGCTTTTGCTTACTAAATGCCAATAGCACCTCCCAATTATTCTGGCAACAAAAAAATTCCTCACAGATTTTCAAAATGTCTCTTTGGGGTTGTTTTACTCCTTGTAATTGAGAGCCACTGTTTTGAGGGGTGGCATAGAATTGAAACTAGGTCAGTGGAAGTCTTTCCCCACGGATTTTGAAACTGGTACCAGCCAAATTGTAAGAATGACTGTGGAATTTGTCTGTGGGCACGTCCTTGACTACGTGGAAATAGTTGGTCTGCTGACGCATAGAAAGAAGCAGAGGCAAGAGACAGAGCCAGACTGCACTGATAAATTTCTCTGTCCTCCCCATAATTTGATTATATTATATCCCTTCTTTTTTTACTGTAGCTAATTCAGATTGGATTTCTGTTACTTGTTACTAAAAGAGTCCTAGAAAAATAAGTATTTATTGGTACACTATTATTTCACACCAGATATCATTATGGTATGCTGAAAGGAGCTGAATGAAGGATATGTTCAATAAAGCAAAAAAGAATGAGGAGTACAGCAAATACAAAGTTATTTAAGGATATTATGGAGTATACTACAAAAATAAACTCCCAGAAACACTTACTAAATGAAATTGAAACTTTGTATATGCATTTAAAAATTAAAACAGATTAGACTGGTTGCAGAAATTGGTTGCTAATTTTAAGTATCAAGGGAAAAGAGGTGTCCAAGTTTAACTAAAATATTAAATCAGCTCCATGTAAACTCCTTTACTGAAATGGAAAGGTAGGGCATTTAAGTCTCTTCACATAATCTTTACTAGATGTTATTAAGTGCTCTTTGGCAAGGGAAATGTCTTCGTTGGAAATGATTATCTTATTATATAGTAGATGTTCTCAGGATACCATTTCTTGTCAAAATTTTGTCTTTAGTACAATCTTGGCATGGATGTTTTTTGGGAAAGTCTGCAGAAGAGATTTCCATTACAAATGAATGTTTAGTTACATAGGGATCAGCTATAAAGTGTGTGCTAAGATGTCTAAGGTAATGAAGCACCAATTAGAACAATGAAATATTAAAGAATGGTAAATATCATTAAATATGTCATGTTGTTTCTTCAGTACAGTATGAAGCATATTCTATGGCTGATAATCAACCTTAGTCAGAGATGAAGGGCATGGATATTAAGATTTAAGGGAAAAACCAACTTAAGAGAAACTTCAGTGAATAACTTCACAGTATATTCTCACTTTATGTTTTTAAAAATGTCTGATATTCAGAAACATGCATATATTGATTTGTGAAATGTACAAAGTGGAAAATAAAGGCTAATATTTGCTTACTTTTTAGTTAATTTGCATTTTTCTTGCTCCTCTTATTGAAATTGCTCTTTATCCTTAAGGCAACCACCAATCTCCCAGCTCTTTCTTGTCCTTCTGATCCACGATGATTCTCCTGACTTCATTTGCTGATCTTTCAGCCTGGATCCCAAGGTCAACCATTTTAAAGTTGGTTCTCCTAGCAGCAAATGAAAAGTTGCATAAATAATAGGTGTCAGAATGGGGACTCAAACTCAAGTGCTCCTGCTGTCAAGGCCTTTTGCGGCTGCTTCTTCTGACACTTCCTTCCATAATGCTAGGATGTACTACAGGCTCTTCAAAGGCAAGAACTGAGTGTTCATTTTCATCTTTCTCACAGAGTAGAGCAAAGCACCTGACATACAGCAGGAAAGTAGACATATTTTTATTTTATTTTTTAAATTTTACTGGGAGGTCGCCCCGGGGATCGAAATCCCTCCATATGGCAGATGGGCACCCAACCATTTGAGCCACATCCACCCCCTACATATTTTCACTTAAAGGAATGATGTTGTCTATGATCTGTTTTAAATGCACAATTCCTTAGGGATGTTTGATGTTGATTAATAATCAAAGTTCTACAGAAAAAAGAAACAAGAAGAAAAAAAAAATACCAAAGTTCTGATAATGCATGTGTTTGTACATGTATATATTCATTTTTGTATTATATTCATAATTCTATGAAGGCATTGGCTGATGTAAAAATGCTTTCATTTATTTAGAAATTAGTTGTGAAAGAGTGAAAGAATAATATTCTTAGTAAAAGTCCACATTTAATCTTTCTGCTATTTAAACGGGAAGGAAAACAGGAGTGCTGTGACATCTGTAAAGTTCGGACAAGAGTAAAACAGTTGGAAATGATCAAATTTTATGATTGGAAAGCATAGTAAAAATATTCCATTCAAAGCTATTTGCTTCAATGGAAGGTACTATTCTCTTTATCATTCATCAATCTGTTTACCTTTCTCTTTGATCCAATGAAACCAATTAATCTCCTCTTCATTGTATGTTGCACTGACATTCGGGTCTTGAAATAAATTTGGAGTTCTTAAATATAAGCTGCAAGTTATAGTCTAATTCTTAAACAAAGAGTATGAAGTCTTATTTATGTATTTCACTGTTTTGCTAATTAACTTCAGTAATTTTATTTCTGTTGTTAATGGTAATATGCAATTATTTATAATATACCATTATAACTCTATTTACTATTAATAGTTGGAAAATGAAATGGCTCAATAACCTCTATATTGTTTGCATGTTTGCATTATTAAAAATGTAGATGTCAGGAAAAAATCCTAACAGTGAAATATATTCGGTGACAAAGCTATTTTTCAAGAACTATGCTGGAAACCCTACCCTTTGGATCATTTAAAATCAGAATAGAAAAAAAAAACTTTAAGAAATTTCAAGGAAATTCAGGTGTCTGAATAGATGGCAAAATGAACAGCCCGACTGACTTTCCTTCTTTAAATGTTATGGTGTTTTTTAAATGGTTCACTGCATCTTACTTACAATAGTTTTTAACTATTTTGTTTCCACTACGGTTATAGCTTAACATTTAACATTATGGACGAAAACATAATCAGAACAGATCGAAATGGAAGTAGCCCTTTTTGCAAAGCTCCTGATTTTATGAAAATATTTCATATAGCTTGCATTTATATCAATTGCATGAAATAAATAGCTGAAAATCTATCCAAAGTCTGTGCCTAATATAGAACAATAATCTGAATCTAATCTTTCAATCCCAAGACTTTAATCATCTTTTTCCCTCCATGAAGTATTTATTTCTGAAATCGTCTTATTATCTTCACTCTCTACTTTGTTTTTATAAACACTAGCTTAGAGTGTTCACCTGTGTTGTTTTCATTGTTGCTTTATCAGAAAGAAAGTTTCTTACAAATATTCTTAGAAACTGATTCTCCTATTTCAAATACTTTTATTAATTCATTCATTTTACCCTGGGAAAATAATGAGATAGAACTACATTTCAGCATTATTTTTTTAAAAATTTGTTTGTAATTATGGGACAAAAGACTCCAAAAGTCTTACCTTTCCATCTCCAAAAAGACCTTTTTATCTAGATTATCCACATCAGCTTCTTCTACCCCTCTATCACATCCCCTTGTTTCATATATTCTAATTATCTATTATTTGTATGTATGTATGTTAAACACACATATATGAATGTATTTACTTGCTTATTGCCCATCTTCTCCATTGGAATTTAAACCTCATAAGAGCATGTATCTCTTTTTATCTTATTCACTGCTGTGCTTCCAGCATCTACACTAGAAACTAGAAAAGTACGACAGGGATTTTTGCCTACTTTGCTCATTACTATATTCCCAGCACATAGACTAGTGTAAAGTATAATTTAAAAAATATTTGTTGGATTAATGAACATAGTAGGTACTTGGTATTTCTTGAATGAAGATATTAAATTATTCCTAAGATTCAAGATTTTATTTCTGTACAGTGGATCTAGGTCAGATTGCATTCTGATTTTGTTTCTATTCAGAGGGTAGCAATATACCTGGTTTGATAAAGCAGTGCCCCACTTCTCATGTCCATCTTTATGCTCATGTGTTTTTGCAAAATATGCCATTCAGGATTCAGAAATTTCTGATTTGTTTAGGTACTTTAAATTTTGCATTATAGACACAGAAGACTTCTCCAGAAGAAAAAAAAGAGTTGCTTTAGTGGTAAAGTGCCAGTGGTATCTTTGGCCTTCAATTCATTAACCAAGTTTAAGAAAACTAACTGTACCCAGGACACCCTATATATTGATAAAAAGAAACGGTCCATGAGGCCATATTCACTATCCAAAATCCACTGACTTTTCCACGCTGAATTGGGCCCAGGAAGATTCCTTGAATGCCTCTGAGGGAGAGGGTTGGAAAAAATAAGCAGTGGCTCTCTCCAGACTTAGAGTTTCTATGTAATCACCTGGTATTTTCTGTATACCCAGGAAGGCAATGAATTGGGATGGTAAGCATAATTGTGACGATTGTCCTGTTTAACAATTAAGAATTTTCTACTAGGAACAATCCCAATTATTTGATGATAAATGGAGGTTTGAGCCATATTTAGAGTCATAGTTTATGTTAATGCAAGGTAATAGGTTAGAAACTTTGCTATTATAATGCTACAACTAACCAGGTCTTAAAAATATGTCCACATTATTGACAGCTATTGCTTCTCTGTGTCTTAATAAGCGTGACTTGAAATAGTGGAACTTCACAGGAGAACCTGGATATTTGGAGTTAAAAAAAAACTTCTGCCATCTTTTTTCTCTTATTATCCCTCCTTTTTAATTCTTCCTAATATGCCCTACATTCTTTTTCTCTATTGGCAACCTTAATCCTTATTCTTCGCCAACACTGATATGGCCTGAAGAGAGGAGATGAGTGCTTGGAAATGGGAATAAGGGAAAATGAATGAAAAGTGAGGGAAAACTAAAATGAATTCCCCCAAATAATGGCAGGATAATTTAGTTTTTCTCAATAAATTATGCTCTATTAGTTAGTCCACCTAATCCCAGTCTTCCCCAAGCCCCAAATTCACTCACACCCATTTTTTTAAGTGAAAGAAAAATACATGCTAAGTACAAACCAAGTTAAGTTATGCTGAGGTTTTCCTCCCTTCATTTCTTTAACTGATTTTGGCACCTTAATACAATGATGATAGCACACAAATCTTTATACAATAAACTAGTTGGGATGCCTATAATAAATAATTCCCATTTCTGTCACCTTTCAAGCCACATTGCAAAGAGTAGAGTGCAGCAATGTGGCCTTATGTTTCTTATTTTCCAGATCAATCTGCTTTTCTTAATTTTAATTTATAATCAGGACAACTGAAGCTTCCTGATCATATCAGACATGCCAATCCTTTCAGAAGCAAATCTGATTTAACATCAAGGAGCCTGGCTTGTGTTCATGGAGAAGGAGTTTTTCTCCCCCTACTCTCACCCCCACTTCCGACCCCTGCTCTCCAGAAGTTTTTGGCTGGCACTTAACTGATTAACACAGCTGAGATTCAAACCTAATATTTGGCAGACAAAAATCTCTCAGTTGAGCCAAGTAATCCTCTATCTGGTCAGCGTAGCAGAGCGCGTGATCAGGCAGATGACTTTGGAGTTTCTTGTTTGTATTTCTGGTGGAGATGGAGAGAAATAAACATGTGAAAGAAAATTGCTGTTTTAAAAAGTCTGGAATGAAATAGAAGCTGCTGCTTTGAAAATGGAGATGTGTTCATTTTAAACTTTTAAAGAGATGTATGGAGAGGAAAAGAATATAATCTTACTTTCTTATTTTGTTTTGCATCTCTGAACAATTTAGCCTAACAGACAAATATCTCTGATCCTATCTTAGGGGATACACAGTTTTCCAAGAAGGTACTCTGTGGGTATTTTTGGCCTATGAAACAGATAGTGGATAAGCTTTCCTTGCTAGCTGCAAGCTGGAGCTTGTGTCAGGCTTCACTAGGCACACAAGACTCTGATTTTGTATCATTAAAGACTCATTATCTCTTTTATCTTCTGTTGAAAGCATTCATCCATAGCTCAAGCTACTACTGAAACAATAGAGACTCCTAGCTCAGTAATAATGCTTTTTTTTTTTTTTTTTTTTTGCCAGCTTAAAGAGCCTTTAAAGGATGGATTGGTTTTCACAATGCAGAAATAAAAAGCTACTGCTCAGGAAAATATGAAAGGTTATTTCTGTAAGTAACTTCAATTTTAAAAAGTGGAGGAAAGTCATCTGATGCGACTTTCTCAGAGCTGGGAGTCTGAGCATACCTGAATGCTAAATTCCTACTGGGGAAATATTACACTTTCCAAAGCAGAATGGCATGCCTTACTTATGCTTAGCCTCAAAGAGAATAATACTTTAATAAGAATGAAACAGGCTTGGTGTATTGATCTTGCCAATTTGTTGGGTATTAATATATATTTGGCAGGGAGCTAAACTCTCCATTGAATTCAACAGTGGATTATATGAACAGTAATTTCTACATTTACCAGTTTTGTTTACACTTTCATTATACCTCTACCACATTATCTGATACCTTCATACAGTTTTCAATCTTATAACCACTTTAATCTTCTCCTGCACTCAGCATATATGAGTGAGTTTGTTGGCATAAGGGAATTTTGAAGGTTATATTACAGTACATGAATCAACGGAAAATGAAATGCACTGGAGACACGATCAGCCAGTTTTAATTCATTGCGGAAAGTTATAGATACCAAAATGCATTTAATGTAATCTGATCTCTTTATTCAGTCCTGAATTTACGAGCAATTCACCAGGAGTCAAATGACAACTTTGTTTTAAAAATAGTAGTCTATATTGAATGCCATCTTAATATATCTCTGACATATTTACATTTAAAGAGCAGGAAAAAGTGGAATCTTTGAACGTAAATTTCCCATTTCTCAGAGAAAAAAAAGGCCTGAGAAAGATGATACTTTTGTTCATTGAACCATAATCTGTTATTATAACGTAGGTCAGCTTGGTGATAACAGTTAAATAAATCCAGCTCATCAGTACAGCTGATAAACAGATTAGAAACCCCCAAGATTACTGAGCATTTCATTTTCAGGAGGAGGCAAATAGACATTGTGTTCAGCTCTGTATAAAAATTAAAAACAAAACAACAACAAAAAACCATTTTATGTCAGCAAGCCCACTCTTTGCTTAGAATGATCAAATGTTCTTGGTTCAGGTCAACAAGTAGATATGGACAGGGAGATGGTAAATATCAGTCAACTATTGTTTAGTTATAGATGTGATCCTTCATTCTGGGTCCTAAGCTGTTTTTGGTAATGCTGACTCCATCAAAAGCAATCATCTTACTTGGGAAAGAAATGAGGTAACCCCTTCTCACTCATATTTGAGAAATCTCATTTTTTCACACACTGTAGTACAGGCATTTAGGCTGAAGGGCAAACGTGGAAATTCTAGTTGCTATTTTTATTTCAACATACAAGATTAGTAATTGATTCCAAAGCAAACAAATTTTCCTTTTTGTGTCTCCGAAAATTTCTTTTTGTTTATGTAGAAAAGCTATGTGATTTTATTAAGCCCAAGGAAATAAAATAATTTATTGTAACTATAGGAGTTTAAAGTGGCTATAAGATTGAAAACTGTGTGAAGGTATCAGATAATGTGGTAGAGGTATAATGAAAGTATAAACAAAGCTGGTAAATGTAGAAATTACTGTTCATATAATCCACTGTTGAATTCAATGGAGAGTTTAGCTCCTTGCCAAATATATATTAATACCCAGCAAATTGGCAAGATCAATACACCAAGCCTGTTTCAAGTATTATTTATGTAATCATCATAAAATTAAATGTGGACATTATTATCATTATTATAAAAATAATATACCATATTTATAGAGAATATAAATGTGTTTTATATTACATTGATATTATTTATAAATATAATTGTATATATAATGCAATAAAATTGCTTTTTATTAAGTAGGTAGAATAAAATTGAAGTTTCCATACACATTTTATGTAATAATAGCATTTGAATGGAGGACATTCTGTATTGTTGGTTGAGTAGATCAGTTTTGTAACTAGAACTGGATTCTACATCACTTAACAATTACAACACTCATTGTCAACATTTTTCTAATTGTCAAACGGCTAGTTTTTATTTAATAGATGAAATTTCCGGTCCAAGAATATTCCAAACCAAACCAAACCAAAAATATTCAAAACTGAATAAATGACCACTTTCAAATACTCTTATTTATTGGGTTTCTTTTTCTCCAGCAAAATAGTGGTAGTACTATCTTTCATTAATATTTCCTTTAAAAGTAGGTCAAAAGAATGGGAAAAGAGAAAAAATATTGGAGGGAGAATTTACTTTCAGGATCCATGACCAGATGCCCTCAAAGTTTTGGTTCACAGAAATCAGGAGTAAAAGCAATTTATTAGAGCCATCCAATGACAGACAGTCTGTCCACATGGACCTATACCCCCAGAGAGAAAGCTTGATCCAATCCAGTTTAAATGAGTTAAGAAAAGGGGTTTCCACTATGTCCTTTGAAAGGGTGATTATTCAGGAGTTCAGCAAACCTCAGTGTTAGGAAATATTTCTTAATACACTATCCAAGTATTCTGTTGCTCAATTTCATCCATTTTTTCCCAGTTATTCACCCTCTGCTCCATTTAGTTTGTGTTTATTCCTTTCAAAAACTGGTTGACTAGTCAAACCCTCCCTCAGTTCCCACCCTATTCAAACTATGTTTAGTTCTTTATGTTTTCACTATGATTCAATTCCTCTAACCAAATGTATTTATCTCATTTCTGATTATTTTTTAGTGCAGCTGTGACATGATACTGTTTTAATTATACTCTTATAAGTTGTAAAAAGAAAGGGGTTTTCTAGCCAGTAAACACTGAATCTTTAATAATGTAACCCAATTACATGATGCTGACAAAAATCACAAACTGAGAGCTTTTCAGATGTGACAATTTGTTGCATCTCTTCCTTTTGAAAGTCCATATACTTTTTTAAAGGGTAGTTCTGATTTAGGTAATTTTTCAGGGAAAATTTGAAGTGCTCTTTGTACCCCTTACCTGTGTAACTTTTCCTGGTTATGCCAGGCCCAGTAAATAGAATAATAATTGCTCATTGCATCTATTTGTTCTCCTGAGCTGCTCTCTTTCACAATCTTCATAACTATTTCAACTTTATTTAAATTACAAAAGTGAGCACAACAGAAATAAAATATAGTTAATAGAAAATGGAAGCATGAATACAATCTGTGTACATGGTCTTACAATAAAAATAGTCAATGACTTAAATTACCATTATTTTGTGTTTATAGACCCTTAGGATGAAATGATAAAGGTGCTGTTTGACTTCAAGGAAAGAAGAAAGATATTGCTGCTGGAATAAGTGAAGTGGTGGAAGGCGAGTAAAGTGAGGGAAGTGGAGCCCTGGGGATGAAGTCTTATCCAGTGGTTTGGAAGAGACTATATCCTTCATTTAGGAGTGAGGGCTTAGAATGTTGAAATAAGTGTCTTCAGGGAACAAAAGACCCTGTGATATACTTCCATCACTCCAAACCCCAAATCAATAATCTTTTCAATATCTTGTGGCATTCTTTTTTCTTCTTGGCAACGCCTTTTACATACCTATCCTTGGGATGGGTTTTTAAGAAATTAAGATTTTATTCATTCTAGGGAAGTTCATATTTTAACAGGATTTTGAAGATAAAAAGACAGGTTTTCAGGTGTGAAGAAGACACTTTTAAACAAGATGCTATTTGCAGAGTTAATTCCAGGATTCTACTGCAATGGGGACTGGGCGTGGCTAATACAATCAATCCACCCAATTTTTCATTGTGTTCTTAATGTCAAAAATCATCTAGATATAACAAGAAAAATCATCTAGATACAACAATGGCAAAATATGATAGAACTGATTCAAGTCCAAGAAACCAGTTGTGCAAATTGGCAAATATGAGTATGGCTTCTCTTTTTCTGCAGGTAGAGAATAATAGTAAGAAAAAACTAGACGGACCAACTTTTTGAAACATCAACTATTAGTACCTTGTCCTAGTAATTTGTGCCTTCCCTAATTAATTTTGTATCGTAACACCTCCACCTCTGAAGTGTGCTCTTTATGACCCCCCACTCACATGGGCAGTCATTTACATTTCTCCTTAAAAACCATGGTTCTTCTCACCAGAATTAATTTTAAGAACAGTAGTGCTTTTGATGGAAATTGATGAAGTAATAGCTAATTGATGGTGTTTGTAAAATAAACATGGCAATGTTGCAAACATTAATACTACATTTGTTTCCTACCATACTTTGAATTTTCGCTTTGCAACTGGTTAGTTATTGGATAAAATAAATCATTGTTCCTTCATATGTACATAAATGAAACTGTTTACATTTTGAATTTTCTGACTATATTGTCAATGCTATCCCAGAGTGCAAAAAGAAAAGAAAGCATTGATAGAGAAGTCAAAACAGAAAGTGAAACCTCTGAGTGTAGCTGAGGCTGGGGGATAAAGGGCAGTGGTGCAGAAAGGAAGGCTGGGATACAAAATGATGCATGTTAATTCATAAAGCAACTGCATTCATCCGTTTGGTAATGCGAACACATGATAAAAGTAAAATGACCAAATCCAATTATATGCATCAATTCTATCTTCTTGAGCAATTATCATTCTTTTGTAAACTGCAATTTTGGCCACTTGTGTGTACCAACCCTTAATTGTCAGTAATTCTCTAGTTTTCTAGAATTTTGTAATGAGATATTTAGCACACAACATTGCTGCTGCCAGCTATTTACATTGTTGGACTGAATTACCAAACAGATTTAAAAAAATCATGGGAGGCAGCCATTTGCAGCATTCTTAAATATTTTACTCTTTTACTTGATAGTTAAATATGGCAAATTATTGTTTAGGAATTACCAGTGTGATTGAAAATCCAGGGTGGGCCTGGTTGCTTCACACTTTCTTAAAAAGGATGCCATTGTCCCTGTTCTTCTCAAAGGTGCCTCATGAACTTCTAAGAGTGCCCTTCGAGGCACCTTAAATTGGTTAGTAAAAGTGATAACATCTAATGGAGGACAGCTGGCCCTGGACTTGGGAGACATTGGTTCTTCAATGCCTCTGCCCTGCACCAGTTGTGCAATTCGTTTCAACTGTCTGGGGTTTGAGCTCCTCATCTATTCAATGAAGATATTGGACTAGATTTGTAAAATACATTCAAATGCAAAGGTTTTTTTAACTTTTAACTGTAAGTTGTAATTTTTTCCCCAGGTGTTTCCTTGCTTGTGGTTTTTTGAAGCTTTTTATGAGAACTTTGTTTTCTGATTGCACATTCTTGTGTTCATTGCCTTTTTAAATGGATTTTTAATAATTTCTAAATGTGAGCTATTTTTAAATGAACAGTTTCTTCTCCTATTTCTTTAATTGTTTGCCCCATCATTTTCTCCTATTATTTTTGGACTGCTAAATTTAAAATATAGTTTCTTATTCTTCTGCTTATTGATCTCTCCCTGTTAGTTTTAGAATTGGCTCTTGTTTGCCTGTTCTAATATGATCCATTTAATCCACTGGCATCCTGAAAAGATCTCTCAGAAATCAGCATTCTACCAACCCCATTCTTTTCATTGCATGATTTACAAAGCCTGGATTCTCCATTTGGATTTGGAATCTCTTCCAACTTACATTGTAAATTTTAAAAAAAATTTCCTGCCTCCCCCAAGATGGCTCCCTTGTCTGTCTGCTCATTGTCCGTTCACTGCTGTGTCTGCTTGTTGACTGTTCGTTGTCTCTGCTCATTGTCTCTGCTCGTTGTGTGCACTCATTGTCTGCTTGTTATCTGCTTGTCTTCTTTAGGAGGCACTGGAAAACGAACCCGGACCTCCCATGTAGGAGGCAGGCACCCAACTGCTTGACCCACGTCCACTCCCTCTTATTAATTTTTTATGTCTAATTAACATGCCATATAGTCCATTTCTGTCTGGATATCTAATCACTTTATGTCCAAAACTAAATATATTACCTTCCCACCCCAACATGTTCCTCTGCCGCTCTTCCCCTTTTAGAAAATAATGGCATCATCCATTAAATCTCCACAGCTAGGAATTTTGGAAGAATCAGCAGCCTCTCCTTCTTTTTTATTCTTCCGGTGAATCACCTTCCTCATTGTCGCAGACTTAGCTCATATCTTCCCATTCTATTTCATACCTACTATTACTTCCAGGGATAGGCTTTATAAAGGAAAGCTATGCGAGTGAAGTTCCAAAATATTGAGGACCCTTGCAAAAGGGGAGATTGGCATCTTATTTCTCTGTCAGTCATTTGGCTAGGCAGCTGGTTTGTTTATTTGTCCACATGTACATGAGCAGGACAACAATACATAGAGAGAAAGAGACGCGGCAGCTGCATAGGGCAAGGGTACAATGGCAGAGCAGCCTGGGCCACTCCATTTGTCATCATGAAGGTGTGTGAGTTTCTGAAGGGTCAATGGACATCACAGAGGCTGGAGGCATGGTGAAAGAACTCCAGGAAAGAGATGCTGTGTAGTATTTTGATGGGGCAGGAGCTGGAAGGATTTGGAAGAGATTGAGTTGGAGCTGCTTGGTGACTGAGAAAAACCAGAGACTGCAACAGCGAGAGCACAGAGGCAGCCAACCCAGATACCTAAAGAACTAGGCCTTGAAAATGGAAGGTATAGGACGTGTCTCAGGATGGAGAAAGTGTCCCAGGGATCATGAACCCTTCCCAAGCCCAATGAATCAAGGAGATGTAGAAGAATAAGAGAGTGAAACTTGTCCTCTCCTTCAGGTCCCCAAAGCCACAACTCTGGGCTGCACTGGGTAAATGAATATGTTTAAATGGGGTAGAAAAAGAAGTTTTAAACTGGATAGTAATTGAAAATGGGAAATTACAATTTTAATAATTAGAATTTCCTGTGAGACTTTGAAATCTGCCCAAGATGTGATTCAGTAAGCTGTCCACAGGATAGAGAACTCTGACATAGCACAAGGTGCTATGACTCATGAAAAAATAAACTTGTGTCATGTTTTTACCCTACCAATCTAAGACAATTCAATAAATCACTTGGTTATCACTTAACGTATTGCATGGTATTTTTCTATTTACATGTCTGTTTCTGCAATTAGGGCATCTGTTTCCTTAGTACCTTGTCTAGGGCTGGCATTTCATACAAGATCAAAGGTATTTGTTGAATTAATTAACCAATGAATGGATACATAAAAAAAAAAAATCAGTTCCAAATCTGTTTACAAGAGCAGAAGTGATACACAAAAGTGGGTAGAAGAATTAAGCAAAAATAATAAACTGCATTCCTAAGTTAACAGGTGCTATTTAATTTCTGAAACATTATGTATAAAAATGAAACTCATCACAAGCTGCCTGGTGAATATTTCATCCTACTCCCCTCTCTCTCCCCACTTCTCTTTTCATTTAAAATCTTTCACTCCCTGCAAAAGACACAAACTTGCTATTGTGCTTTACAATGCCTCTTGTGAATCCTTGTCATTAGTCTTTTGACTGGCTAGTTCTGTTAACCACCATTTAGTTAGGGTGGAAGATGATTATGTAAAACCATGAATTCAAAGAGGCCATCGTTTTTTTTTCTGGGTCATCATTTTACCTCTCCACATTTGTTGATGCAATACCTTCAAATCATTGGACAAAGTTACCTTATGATAAGGTTTTGAACCTGCAAACATGAACTTTTCATGGTTTTAGACCCATACCCATGTGAAGATTTTTCAGAAGATCAAGTATAAGCTGCTTTTATTTTTTTAAAAATGTTTACTTCCCATTGCTTTCTGCTTTAGAGCTGCAAACCAATACTGCCATCCACTGTTCCTTTGAATAATCTTTCCCCCATAGTTCTAGCCAAGATGTTTTGAAGAAAAGCTTGTCAACAAAATTAAGTCCTTTGAAAGGATAGGGAGTTTGTTACTTTTGAGAAAGCTCTGCACCTGAGATCACAAAAGAATCAAACACATGACTTATCTTCTTTTTCTAAATGCTCCAATGGAGAAAACACACTCTCAAAAAGTGGCCAATCTATAGAGTCAATGTCTTTCTAGATATTACAGAGACAGAAAAATCACCCAGTTCCATTATGATCACTGTTTAACTTTGCTTCATTCAGCTGCCCAGGCTTCGGGTCCTTTCTCATCACAGTCACTTTCTAATGTTCAAGGAATAAAGCCAGTCTTCTCTTCCCAGCCAACAAACAGGGCATCTTGGTCCTTTGCTACTGTTGGAGAAGCTTTCCAGCTCTTTGAAAGAGGAACATGTGATCCTGATTGTACTTTATTACATTTTTTTTGCTGGATGCTTATCCCACTTTTATTATATATTTCTCATAAGCTGTACTCTTTCTATCTACAGTTCAGCTTTCAACTATATTTGAAATTAAATTTATGAGGAATTATTTATTTATCTCTTACATGAAATAGCTGACCTTTCAAGTAACGTAGGTAAAATCCCAGGACCAACATTTGAGGGAGATAATGCTATTACTGGCAGGGCTCCTGAAGGTGATATGGTCCACTTCCCTGACTCCAAGGTGTACAGAAACTGAGACCCAGAGAGAAGACGTAATACACCCAGCACCCAGACTTAGTAACTGGTTAAGTCAGTAGTACAACTCAGGTGTCTCAATCCCTATTCAAAGACTTCCTGAAAAAATCCTCTTCTGAGAAGCAAAGTCCATTTCTCTATCCTTGGGCTACAAGGCTTGTTAATTACTCTTTTTTTTTCTTTTTCTGGAAACCTCCCTGAAGTCTCCTTTGTTCTTCTGTGCCTCTCATCACCCTTCTTGCCTCCTATCTCCTGGAAAAAGGAGCTGGGCATCTATGTTGAGAAAGAGCTTGCAATTTCATGCAGGAGAGAAGTTATATGATCCTGATGCCTGGGAAAGGGGAGTAGAAGGGAGGATTATCCATCTTTTAGTCCTGTTTTAGTAAGAGGACAATTAAAAGTTATTTTATTTATCTCAATTTATAGATCCTACATTAGGAGACCTCAATTCCTTCATTCCATCAGGCATTATTTATGTCTGAACACTTCTTTGAATTTATGGAGGTTGTATCTCCTTATTATCTCTTGAAATAGCCCGAAAGCCAGCCAGATGGTAACATTAGAAAGCCGAGTAGCTTGTTCAATGCTTTGCTCACTGTTATTTATTCAGCAATCACAAACTGCTTGAAAAAAACATAAACACTAAAATGTGATTCCTATTGTCATCAGATTCCAATCCAATGAGGAGTTGGCATTTTTTTTCCCTTTATGGATTGACATTGTGTGGGTATGAGGTTGAGTTGTAAAAACTTTTACTGAAAAATTGTTCAAATGATCAAGGGATGGGGCATGGTCACAGAGGGTAGACAATCACTCAATAAATGAGGGAATCTGAATTCCCAGCCTGGAGAACTCTGCCACATTCTCCAAGGGAGCAGCAGCTGTCCCCTGAGTGCAGAGGTATTGTCTGGCAAAAGAGGATGGCCTACTGATGGGTTCTTGTTATTGAGGACTAGCCTTATGAGTCTTTGCTCTTGTAGTTGAAACTTAACCTACTGTTATGGGGTGCCTAAGGGTTGCCATCTGAGAGCCTCCTTGTTGCTCAAATGTGGCCTCTCTCTAAGCCAAACTCAGCCTTTGAATGCATTACCTTCACCCCAATGTGGGACATGACTCCTGGGGATGAGCCTCCCTAGCAACGAAGGATTAATACCAAGTGCCAACTGGCAACATGATTGGAAAAAGACCTTGAATAAAAGGGGGAAAGAGTAAAGAGAAATGAGTTCATGTGGCTAAGAGACTTCAAAGAGAGTCGGGAGGTCATCCCAGAGCTAATGCTTACGCACACCTCAGTAGGATCTCATAGAACACTAAAGTGGATATCATCCCACACAGAGGGGCTCCTGAGGGCTCTGGAGACACCCAGGTACTATATAAGTGGGGATAGCCCCAGAGATTGATGCCTTATTAGTGGGCTCCTCTTTGGAATCTGTGCTCCTGAGAGTGACAGAGTCGGACTCAAATAAGTCCTCCCTGTCCATCAGTCCCTTCTAGTCAAACCTATATGTGATGCTGGAGTTTTTAGGTGTACCTCCAGATACTGGAGCCTCTGGCCTACCTATGTGCCAGCTGTGCCTGGAATCTTGGTGCAGCTGCAACTCCTACCCTACAGCTAAATGGACTCATCCAAGTCACCTGGAGAGGAGACGACTATGGCAACGGCCATCCCAGGGAATGGAGAGGGCCTGCAGCTGCAGGCAGGTTAATCCCATCCACCATATCCATGGAATATAAACCCTCTCTCACTTGGAGGTGGAGTGGACTTCACCATCCCAAACTACCCAGGATTGGGGAAGAGCTATGGACTAGAATGGACTTGGTGGTGTTCTGTCATATATTGTGATTCAAGCAATGGAAGAAATTGTAACAGTGAGGTGGAGACGGTGGCCACTGGACATTTTCGGGGCAGGGAGGGGAGGGGCAGTTGAAATACAGGTGCTTTTTCGGGACTTGGGGGTTGTCATGAGTGACGTTGCGGCAACAGATGTAAGCCATTTTGCATCAGCATATACCACGCAGAACTGTGTGGGAGAGAGTGTGGTCTATGATGTGAACTGTGGTCTATGCTTAGTGGGAAGGCCCCAGGATGCGTATATCCATTGCGGGTGATGTGCCACACTGATGAAGGATGTTGGTGTGGGATGTTCTGGGAGGTGTGGGAGATGGGGAACATGGGAATCCCTGTAATTTCTGAGTAATAATTAGGTAATCTAAGCACCTTTAAAATATATATATATAGATACATAAAATAACATTTATGTAAGCAAATGCACATATATGCATATGCATTTATATATCATTTTACAAATATTGGTATGTATTGTGAAAAAATTTGATTTTTACCAACAATAAAAAAATTAGTAAAAACAAACGAACAAACAAAAAAACTTTTACTGAAGAAGATGATGGTGCTGGAGTACTTTAAGGAAAATCATTCCTTTTTCCTAATAACCTGTGATGCTTTTTATAATAAATGATTATCTATCATAAGAGTAATTTTGATAATTTATTGGAGGCTGGTAGTTATAAAATACAGTGTGACAGGAAAATCACAGTGGGCAGAAAAGGTCATTATTTAATTTGGTAATAAGGTGGAAAGTATTGAGAAAAATGCTATTTACCAAAATCATATTATATAGTGGGCATTGTTTTTGGAATTTTTCATATATTATCTCATTCCTCATAAATCTCTGGAAGTAACTGTGATTATCTAAATGCTTCAAGTGAATAAACTAAGATTGGGAGAACAAGGGACTTCCCTGAGGTCACTGAGCAGAATAAGGCCACACCTGAGGAACAAATTCAAGTAAATCTGAAAAGAAAGCTTATAGAAGCATGTGAACTTAAGGTATATTCTGGTTTTAATAAGTAAATCCACAGGAAGTGTTTACTTGTGTGGAGTCCAGAATTCATAAGGAATATTGGGGTAGAGACTTAGAAAGATAGGAGCTCTGAATGCTAAGTCAAAGGTATTTAATTTTATTCTGTAGACAATAAGGAATCATTTGGAGATAGAAAGAGTCATCAAAGTAATATTTAGAAAAAGAAATCTGGTAGTCATGTACAAGGTGGACACTGCAAATAAGAAGACTATGCTAATGGGAAGATGAGAAGAAATGATTTATGTAAGATGACCTTAAAACATAATGCATAATTACCTTATGCTTTAGTTTCCTTGTTGCTAAAGCAAACACCATGCAATGAGGTGGCTAAACCATGGGGATTTATGGGCTCACGTTTTTTGTGTTGTTGTTGTTGTTTTTCTGTATCATTACAGGTTAGCAGTTTTGAAACTAGGAAAAAGTCCAAATCAAAGCAATGCTTTCTTCCTGAAGACTGGCATTCTGAGGGTGGTTGCCTGTGATCCTTGGTCCTTGGCTTCTCTGTCATGTAGCAATGCACATGGAGGACTCACTGGGCCTCTCCCTTCTCTTCCGGGTCTATTGACCTTCAGCTTCTTGCTTCCTGTGGCTTTTCTCTTTATCTGTATGAATTTCATTCTGCTTATAAGAGACTCCAGTAATAGGATTAAGACACATCCTGATTGAGTTAGGTCACACATTAACTGAAGTAACCTCATCAAAAGGTCCTATTTATAATGGGTTCACACCCATAGGAATGGGTAAAGTTCAGAACATGTTTTCTGGGGTACATAGCTCCAAACCACCACACCTTACAATGTCAATAATTCATTCATTCATTCCACTAAATATATATCACTCTGCTAAGTATTGGCATCTTATACATCATTATACATCATTCAGGATACAACAGCATACATGTATCCTTCTGCACACAATAGCAGATTTGAACAGGCAAAAGATAGAATCAGTGGACTAGGAGGCAGGGCAATTGAAATTATACAGTCAGAAGAACAGAGAGAAAAAAGAATAGAAAAAAAATTGAGCAGTTTCTGAGGTTTTAGAGTGACAGCATGACGTACACAAACATATGCATCATGAGTGTCCCAGAAGGAGCTACCCAAGTTTCCATCAACCGATCCATGGATAAACAAATTTGGTATAAATACAATGGAATATTATTCAGCTGTAAAAAGAATCAAATCTTATATATGCAACAGCATGGATGAAACTTGAGGATAGTATGCTGAGTGAAATAAGTCAGACACAAAAGGACAAATATTGTATGATCTTACTGATATATGAACTAATTATAACTAGAAAACTTTAGAGTTAAAATCTACAACATAGGTTACCAGGGGATAGATGGGGTTAGAGAATGGGGAGTTGATTCTTAATTTATACAGAATTTCTATTTAATTGATTGTAAAGCTTTGGAAATGGATGGTGGTGATAGTAGCACATTATTGTGGGTATAATTAACAGCACTGAATTATATAGGTGAATGTGGTTAAAAGGGGAAACTTTGGGTCATATATGTTACTAGAACAAAATTTAAAAGATAAAATACAAGACTGTATAACACAGTGAAAACTATTGTAGATGGTGTACTATAGCTAATGGTGCAATTATAAGAATGTTCTTTCATGAATTATAATAAATGTACAAAACTAATACAAGATATTAATAATAAGGTGGTATATGGGCAAAAACCTAATGTAAACTATGGGAGATAGTTAACAGTGCTATTTTAATTATTTTTCGATTGTAACAAAGGTAACTACTGTTAAAAAATTAGTACACTTATAAAAAAGCGCTGTAATCAATTGTAGCAAATGTTTCCACACCAACGCAAGGTGTTGGTGGTAGGGTGGTGTATGGGAATCCTGTACTTTATGCACGATTGGTCTGTAAACCAACAACTTCTCTAATAAATTTTTTT
>JAQZBX010012296.1:16820-41526 GCA_029593785.1 Cabassous unicinctus | reverse complement strand
CAACATCTCTTTTTGGAATTCATAAATAATATAAAACTGCCACATGTGGTACTTCTATATTTAACTTTCTGAGGAACTGCCGAACTGTCTGCCACAGACGCTGCATGATTCTACATTCTTACAAGCAATTAATGGGTGTTCCTGCTTCTCAAAACCTACTCCAATATTTAAATTTTTCTTTTTTTTTAATAGTAGTCATTTTGTTGGGTGTGAAAAGCTATCTCATTGTGATTTCTGCTTGTATTTCCCTAATAGCTAATGATGTTGAGCATATTTTCATGTGCTTTTTGGCTCTTTTTATAGCTTCTTTGGAGAAATGTCTATTCAAATTTTTGGCCAATTTTTAAAATGCAGAGGTTTGTGTTTTTGTTGCTGAGTTGTAAAGTTACTTTATATATTTTGAATATGAAACTGTTATTAGATATGGGGTTTCCAAATATTTTCTCCCATTGTGTAGATTGTCATTTTACTTTCATGAAAAGCCTTTTGATGCACAAAAGTTTTAAATTTTAATGAGGTCCAATATATCTATTTTTTCAACTGTTGCTTGTACTTTGGCTGTCAAGTCTAAGAAACGATTGTCTAACACATGTTCCTAAAGATATTTCCCTATGTTTTCTTCTAGGTGTTTGATAGTCTGGCAATTATATTTTGGTCTTTGATTCATTTTGAGTTGATTTTTGTAAATGATATGAGGTAGGGTCCACCTTCATTCTTTTGCAAATGGAGCTCTAGTTTTGCCAGCACCATTTGTTAAAGAGACTATTTTCCCAACTGAGCAGTCTTTATACCCTTTACAAAAATCAGTTGGCCATAAATGTGAGAGTTGATTTGTGAACTTTTAATTTGATTCCATTGTTCCTGATGTCTGTCCTTGTGTCACTTCAATGTGGTTTTGAATATATATTTTTACCTTTTATTTTTCTTATAATTTTTTGTTGAAAGCCACATGATATATTAGTTAGCAGAAACTAAATCATTGATTTTCCGCTTTCTAAGCTTTTTTTTTCATGGTAGAGATGGGAGTGACAACATTTAAGCTCTTTACATTTTGGAACTGAAATTAGAAGTTTGAAAAATTGCAATTTTTTGGTAAAATATTCATTATTTGTGGCACCATTTTTCTCAAGGAGTTTAACTTCTTCCCTCTGATCAACGACAAATGATCCAAACGTTCCTTAGGCCTAGTATAAAAAGATAACTCACCAAATTTCAGGGTTTCATAAAGCATTTTAGAAAATGAAATTTTATCATCTCCAAAATCCCATCTCTTTATAACCTGCCTAAATCCTTGTTAGAAATCCTCTGCCTTGGGAACCAAGACATTTATCTGATGTGTATCAAATAACTCAAAATTTAGGAGGTCAAACAATAAATATATTTTTTCTCATATACTTTCTGTTGGTCAGGAAACTGAGAAATTTTTAACAGAACAGTTTAGGGTCAGGGTCTCATGATATTGTAGTCAAGCTATTTATTGAAGCCCAATATTATTTCAAAGCTCAACTGAGGCTGGAGAGTCTGCTTCCAATTCACTAATGTGGTTATGAGAAGTTTTCAGTTCCTCACTGACTGTTGTTTGGTGGTCATAGTTCATCTCTAATTGGGTCTTTCCCTAGAGTGCTCACAACATGGCAGTTTGCTTCCCCCAGAGTAGAGTTGCTAGTTTTAGCTAATGAGAATATTTTATTTGGCAACCCTACACCAAAGTGATTGAGGAGAAAGTGCCCAAAACAGAAGCCATGTTTTTTTTTACTTTATTTTGTACATTTAATAATTGAAAATATAAACAGTTAACAAAAAATATTTTATAACCTGATCTGTGAAGTGGCATACCATGATTTCTGTTATATGCTATTTGTCATGTGGATCAACCCTGTATGATATGATATGGAAGAGGACTACACAGGGTGTGAATACCAAGAGTAGGTGATCTAAGCTTATTACAGTTTCTGTCTCTTTACCCATTGCCAGTTGCTTTCCTAATTTTCCCAAGGCAACAGCAGCCACTACCATAATAACGAGAGCTTCTGATGTCACAGTTTTTGGGATTTCCTTGACTCTAATGATCCATTATGATGTGCAATGTTTACTGCTTACAGAAAAGTTCTCTGAGAGCCACTTCTTATGTGAGACTGTTGCTTTCTCCTTTCCATATTATTATCTATTACTGAAACAATTAGAAACTTGCTTTTCAACTATTACCATAAGAAGGATAAATGCATGAATTTTAGCCTCTGCTTGATAATCGCCAATGTCCATGTAGAGAAAAAATTAGTTTGCAAGATGCTAGGATAAGAACAACACAATTTCTGTTGACTTAAGCAACAGAAATTTATTGACTCATGATTGTCAGGCTAAAAGTCCAAAATTGAGATATTGTCAAACTTCCTTTCTCCCAGTGTCTGTATATTCTGGTGCTGGCTAGCAGCAGTCCTTGAGTTTGCTTGTCTCCCAACACATGTTGATGTCCTCTCCCTCCTGAATTTTGTGACTCTGGGGATCTATTTATATGGGTATAAATAATATGGATTTACACCCATCCTAATTCAGTCGGCCACAGCTTCACTAAAAATAACATCTTCAAAAGGACCAATTCATAGCCACAGGGATGCATACTAAGATTAAGAAAATGTTTGTTTTGTATATTATTCAATCTACCAAATGTAATATAATTTTTAAAAAATGCTTTCCAATTGGAATTTTCTAGAGTATTTTAAAGCATTCATTAATAAATTTGAGGCTACATTATTATTTTGCTCCTTTTTGACACGTGATGATCTGTTGCATTATTTAGGATAACAATAGCTGTGCAGTAGTTCTTAGTACTTTTGAAGGTACTTTCAGCATTAATTCACAGAAATTCAATGTCAGAATAATGATTAGATGTTGCAGAGTTATTCAGAGTCTCTGGCTACAAAAATGTGTCCTTGAGTTTATTTACCTACCTCTCCATGGCCAAAGAGATGCTGATTGTATTTCAAACTGTTATTTCTGTTCCAGTGACATCATATACAGATCCCAAGCATACCCATCAGTTATGCCAGACTGAGAGCAGGAACAACCATTTCCATCAATTCTGCAGTTACCATCTAGGAATAAATCTTTTGATTCACATAACACTTATTTCTTCACTCAATACTTCTCTTTGCTTATATCACTCGTTGCCTTAAGACATTAAACAGTCCAAACTACTTCTGATAGCCTGCCTTAAGAAATTCTGCAATCACTCATAAATCATGAAAACCATGCTCTTAATTCCCCTAATGAAAAATGAATCTGGAATTGTTTATATTCTCCATTTCTGCAGTGTTGAATAAAATTCAGTTTAATAATATCATAGCAGATTTCTTTATTTGAAAAGGGAGATTTCCACATAAAAAATGGTTAACACCACTGAACAGAAATTATGCACACCTGTACTGAGCAAAATCTACAAATAAATAAGGAAATGTTATGAGTCCAGGTCCCTTAACCAAATGCGAAGAGTTGAATTAAGTACAGTCTGCTAGACAATCCTTGGTTGGACTTCACCTCATATGATATTGAACGGATGTGTCCCTAACTTTCTGCCTCTAGGTTTTGTAGTTTTAAAATATTTATTGACTTTCCTATTTCATTTATGAATATCTACTTACCATATTTTGCCCTTTTCTACATTTTGTACTACAGTTGATTTATTGAAAAAGGTGTGTGTCTTTAATTATTTATGATTTTCCACTATGATAAATGCATTTTATTTTAATGATGTTTTTAGCATTTTTATATTTACAATCTTAGATAATTGTATTTGGGCATTATTTCAGTTAAGCAATCTTTTTGTACTCCTTAACTGTGGGTCCTAGTGTTAATAGATTTTGGTGATTTATCTTACATTTTCAAATTTTGCTGTGTTCTAACAATCATTGTGGTTAATTTCCTTATAATTTTTAAGCATCAATCATTTCTTATTTTTTTTTCTCAATTCTGTGATATGAACACTTATTTGTATACATATTATGACATTAAAAATGGTTCCAGGGCTTGTCTGATAAGACTAATAGCTGTATTGTTCTCCAGGAAGTAAAGCATTTCTACACACATTTTCTCCATCTCATCTCTGTCTCTGTTTTCACCTCTGTCTCTGTTTTGATCTGTGTCTACTCCATTTGTTTGCATACTTCTCCCTTATCCTTAGACTTTCATGGCTGTTCATGCTTCCTGCTCTTAACCATTATTTGGATATTGGACAATGCAAAGGTCTTAGCTAACAAAATTTTTTCAGGTCTTTAAATTCTACAACTATTTTTTTTTCAGGAGTGTTTTGCAATTTCTTTCATTAAAAATTTTAAAAAATAAATTTTCCTTTTGTTAGTGATTCCCTGGGCCATGTCCTAAAATAAAGATATCATTTATATAGAAAAACAAAATGGCAAATATTTTTCATGAGAAAATTATGCTTTTCTCTTCTCTCCCCCTGACAATTCTATGATACAATTCCCTTGGTCTGGCTATATCAGTCTGAGGATGCCAAAACGCTAATGCATCACTTGGCCATCCCCTTCTACCAGAGCTAATAGTTGCCTCTCTCCAAATGGCAGGTTTTTTTTTTAATAAACTTTCTTGTCCTAAGGAGGGTGGTGATGAGATGTGAGTAATTCCTATGCACAGAGCATATTTAGTTTAAGGAACTTCTTTGATTCCCTGCCCATGTTGCCATCTGAGGTCTTTTGATAGATTATGTAGGTGGTGGTGGTGATAAGGGGCAAAAGAGTTGGTGGACTAATCTCTATCATAAGAAGAAGCCCTTTTTTAGGTTTCCAAGTTTCCAAAGAAGAAGGATATAATAGAAGAACAGAAGCAGCAGAAATTTCCATAGAAAAGGAAAGTTGGGTCAAGTGTATGAAGAAAGGTTTTTGAAATAAAGTGTGGTTGGTTTTTAATGGGGATTCAGATTTGAGAATCAAGTCATCAGAGAAAGCTAAAGGAGTCACCACAACTTTACAATTATTTTACTTTTTTTTATGTTATCCTTTAGATACTTTCTTTTATTTTTTAAAATATTTTTTAAAATTTTTTAAAGATTCTTTTATATCATAAATGTTACATAAAAAATATAGGGATTCCCATATGTCCCACTCCCCATAACTCCCACATTTTCCCACATAAAAAACATCCTTCAATAGTTTGGTATATTCATTGCAATCAATAAATGCATTTTGCGGCATTGCCACAGAGGATGGAGTACAGTCTACATTGTAGTTTACACTTTCTCCCACACAATTCTGAAGGTTATGGGAATATATATAATGGTCTATATCTGTAGTTGCAATGTCATTCTGGATGATTCCCAAGTCTGGAAAATGCCCCCGTGTTACCCCTATTTTTCCCTCTCCTTGCCATCAGAGACTCAAGTGCAAACTGCCTCCACAATATTTCACAATGAATAATGTGCTATTGCATCATGGTAGTTAGTGATCTGAACTTTCAGCCACAGAGTAATTATTTCTCCAAAAATGCCTTAGTTATTACCCAGTCAAATATTAGAGCACCACAAAACAATACATAAAAATTGTGATCAAAATTATGTCACTTCAAAGAAAGAAGGAATTATTTGGTTCAAAGTTAACATGGACACATTAATCCTTGTAATCAGGCCAAGCAATCTGCTTTGGAAATGAGTCCCAGAGACAACTGCATGTTGCATGATCAGCCCACAATCATCAATATAAGAATTGCTCTGGCATTTTTCGGGGGAAAGGCAAGGGACACTCTGCTCTGTTTTGTTTGCAGATGTTCATTGGTGTACTTATGAGACATAATTTCAGGGCAACTTTCCATTTGACCAGGATCTGAAGAAAATTTGGGGATTGTTTTATTTTACAACAGAATAAAATTAAAATGCATGCACAAAAATTTCAGAATAACTTATTTCAAAGAAAATTAATATATCATAGTAAATTTTGGACACATAAATGGTTTACATGTGGTTTTCATGAGAAAAATTTGTTTTTAAGACAGATAATGCTGGAAATTTTTTTTCGTCTTTGGCTCATGGTAAGTATTATTTTCAAATCTAGAATATTTTCTTTTATTTCATTTTTTAAAATTTTTTGAAGATACTTTGATTACATAAATGTTACAATAGAAATATAGGGATTCCCATATGCCCCATCTCCCACACCTCCCACAAACTCCCACATAATCATCCTTCATTAGTGTGGCACATAAATTGCTATTGATAAGCACATCCTGGGGCTTTGCTATTAAGCATGGGTCATATTTTGGAGTTTGTTTTCCTGAGAGTGACAGAGTTGGACTCAACTATTTCTTCCTTACACATGACTCATCTGTAGCTTCTAGTCTAACCTATACTTGTTGCTGGAGTTTGTAGGTGTACATCCAGAGACTTGACTCTTTCTGCTGTCTATGTGCCAGCTGAGCCCAGAACCTCAGTGGAGCAGCAACTCCTACTCTACAGCTCATTGGACTAACCCAGGACAACTGGCGGAGAGATGATGATGGACAAAGGCCATCTCAGGGAATGGAGAGAGTCTGCAGCTGCAGGCAGGATAATCCCATCCGTCTTCCCCATGGGATATAAGCCCCATCTCAATTGGAGGTAGAGCAGACATCACCATTCCAGAGTCCTCAGGATGGGGGGAAGAGCTATGGACTAGAGTGGACTTACTGTTATTCTTCTATAGACATATTGTGATTCAAGCAATGGAAGAAACTACATTGATGTGGAGCCAGTGGACTGGAGGCTCTGGGGGCAGGGAGAGGGAAAAGCAGTTGTAATACAGGGGCTTTTTAGGGACTTGGAAATTTTCCTGAGTGACATTGCAACAACAGATATAGGCCATTTTATATTATAATATAACATGTAGACTTATGTGGGAGAGAGTGTCATCTACAATGTGAACTATGGTCCATGCTTAATGGCAAAGCCCCAGGATGTGTTTATCGATTGCAATTAATGTGCCACACGAATGAAGGATGTTTACGTGGGAGGTTGTGGGAGTTGTGGGAGATGGGGCATATGGGAATCCCTATATTTTTTGTCTAACATTTATGTAATCTAAGTATCTTTTTAAAATTAAATAAATAAATTTTTTAAAAAATGAATAAAGACAATACCAAATGCCTTAGAAGATACCCAGATGGAATCCCTCCTACACTGTTGATGGCAATGTAAAATGGGACAGCCACTCTGAAAAAAGAGTTTCTTAAAAACAAAATCCCTGCCCCCACCAAAAAACTAGAGCAAAAATGCAACTACCATAAGATGCAACAATTGCTTTCCTGGGAATTTATGCCAGAAATCATAACTTATGTCCACACAAAAACATGAGTATTCATATCAGCTTTATTTGTAATAATGCCCAAATGGAAACAACTCAAATGTCCTTTAATGGTTAAGCTTTTAAACAAATAGTGGTCCTTCCCTACCATGATATACCAGGAAACAAAAAAAGCCAAATCTCCTGATGCACATAACACCATGGATGGATTACAGGATGCCATGCCATATGAAAAAGCTAAACTTAAAATCACATATTGGATGATTCCTTTTTAATAACATTTTTGAAATGACAAAATTACAGAAATGAAAAACGAATTGTTTTTTGCCAAGGATTAAGAATGATGAAGATGAAGGTAGGGATCTGAGGGAAGATCTTAGCATGACTTAAGCAAATTAGAACAATTTGCCAATCCCTTTTGTTTCCCATAAAAGAAGGAATACTATTGATTGTCAGTATTTGTGGGGCTTGAGGCCTATCCAATACAAATTAATTAAGATCTTTGTGAACACCACTGTAGTCAAAAGAATACTGTTTAGGAATGGAACTGTAAAATTTTTTTCTGTAATTAAAGCAATGAGTAGGAAATTTGACTTTGGTAGGACCTGAACAAGGAAATGAATGGTAGAGATTGAAACTAGGGAAGGAATTAGAAATGAGAAAGAAGTCTTAAATGCTAAAGACCATTTAAATGGAAGGACAGAATGTAAATGAGGAGTATAAAGATCACTTTTCAAACAGAGTTAAAATTAGGCCTAAAGGAAAAAGCTGAAGGGAGGAATATGAGCAGAAATTCAGAATGTACAGTGGATTCCTTGGTGGTAGAACACTGACCTGACAACCAGAGACATGGTTTCTGGGACCTGAATCATTCTGGTGCTTTTTTGACTGTGTGTCTTTGGGCAAATTGTAGTCACCCCTTAATTCTGAGAGTTCAACATGCATAACTTGAGGGAATTAAGAAAAATTCTATTGAAAATCCATTCTAGTTTTATATTCTAGAGCTCTAATATATGATTAATAGTTTTCCAGAAACCCAGCTGGAGAAATCTGATGAGGAGGCAAAATAAGTAGAGACTGGGGCAATGAATTGCAAACACACATGGAAAAAAAAGAATTAAAATCAAGGTATTAAGTTAAAATAAAAAATAATGTGAATGCAAAGTTTGTCTATCAATAGAAAAATTTATGTAGGTAAAAGATAAAATATTATTTGCTTAATTACATGGACTGTTCAAAGTAGTAGGTTATGAAGGACATAGGGTTTGGTTTGCAATTCTATGATGTACTGAGTTTCAAAATAATATCACTTTTAATTTAATGGCAAAATATCATAATTTAATAGATAGTAGATATTGAGGTATATAATATGGCCTGTCTTGGATATTTCCCTGAAATCACAATAATATATTTTCTCCAGCCAGCATGAGGGAGAATCTATAATTCCATGACTTCAAAATGAATCCATTTACAAAATCATTCTGTAATGCACCAGGCAACTGACTAGTCTTTTCACTGCCACTTCCATTTCTTTGTTCCTGAATGCATAAATTACAGGATTCAGTAACGGAGTGCTAAGTGCATCAAAAATAACAAGATACTTATCCAGGTGTGATGTGGGAGAAGGCCCTGTGGAGAAAAACATCCATGGCCCAAAGAATAAGACCACCACAGTGATATGACAGCTTGGAAAGGGCCTTGGATGAACCACCTGAAGAATGTTTCTGAGCATGAACAGAATGAAGATGTAAGAAATGACCAATAAGACAAAGGAGCCAACTGAAATGAGCCCACTATTGACAGTGACCATGAACTCCAGTTCTTGGGTGTCTAATGCATTAGGGCCACAAAGGGCAAATCTACCACAAAATGAAATTGGAACACTGAGTGCGTAATGCCAATGATCCAGGAAGTGACTAAAAAGATAAACACATTCTTGATTTCCTGATGGTCAGGTAGTGGAAAGGCTTACATATGGCCACATAGTTGTCATAAGCCATGGCTATGAGCAGCACCATCTCAGTGCCCCCAACAGCATGACTAAGGAAGATCTGGGTAATCCAGATATTCTAATTGAGCAAAATAGTATATCAATGATTGAGAGGTTAGCCGGGAGCACATATATAAGGGAGTGAAGATGAGCACCAAAGGTTACAGTGAGCACAATGACAAGGTTTCCCATCATGTTTGCAAAGTGGAACAAAAATGAGAAAACAAAAAGAAGAAGCTGGATCTCCCGTGAATTGGTAAGTCACAGGAACACAAACTCTGATACTAGAGTGATTCTTCCCATCATTGTCTCATTTGCCTCAGTCACCAAGACCAGTTTTCATATAACATAGAGGAGGAAAGAAAATGAGAAAGAATTACCTAGGCAAGTAATAGTGTTCAAGAAAGAGAGGCTCCAATCCATGAAAGCAGTTATTATATTAACATCTCACACAAACAAATAACCTCCGCCACCTGCACACTGGACTTCTACTCTGAGGGGTCAGCTGGTTTCCATATAGCATTATGGTTTTCAAAATTATTACTCCTAAAATAATTTTATTCATATTTCTATTTCTCTTCCGTTTTCTTCTAGTGTTAGGCACTTATTTCCTATTTCCAAATGCTCATTGCAATATACTTGGATGACATAGAAGGTCATCTTCAAATATTTATTACTATGATTACAATATAAATAGATGGTTGTGATTTCAGCCATTCATATGAGCCCCCTCACAATTACTCATGTACAGCATACAGATTTCAACATCTTTATTCCATTATTCATATTGTTCAATTACAATGTAAGAGTGTTCATTTCTTTCTCCAACTTCCAACATTTCTCTCATTCTATTCTCCCACGCACAAGAGACAATTCTCAAAGGCCCAATCCACCCTCATGTGTGAAATCTTCCAAATCTGCCTGAGTCTCTAAATTCCTACTAAGCTATTTATTTCATTCTGTCTCTCATGATTACATGATGTCCATCTCTTCAAATAAAATGTAGCTTCTTGGGAGGAAGAACCACATTTGTTTCATATGAGTAACTTCCGTCACCATCAGAATCACCAACAGTGATGAACAATAGTGTTTCATGCTTAGTAAATGATGGAAGAAATTAATGGAATTGAAAAGTGACACTGGAGCCAAAAGATTGTGTGTGCATATATGTATGTATGTGTATATTCAGTAAGTGTTATATTAATCTTATGTTTTGTGATAGCAATCAGGAATTATCACAGGATCCCAAGTCTCATTACTTTAGTTGTTGACCACACAAAGTAATATTTGCACAAGAAAATTATGTTATAAAAAGAAATATGAGGCCTCTAAAAAGAGTGTTTAATATGTTTCAGAATGAAATAAATCCCTTTATTTTATAACCAATGCAGCCCTCAAAAAAAAAATCTCAATTTGTTACAGAAAATGAGTCATGAGCAGAAATAATCTCCTCTTCAAATACTGAATCTGAAGAGAGAAATACATATTACTTCTTAACCTCTTTGACTTCCTACAGAACCCCTGCCTCATCTTGTTCACCTTTGCCTTGTCCTGGCTATTAGTCATCCTATTTGTACTACCATTTAATATTGTGGGAAGCTACTCCACTATTCTGTGCCCTCAAATCCTTTTTACCCTTGCTTTGGTCCTACCATAATCTTGAGTCACCCCAATGCCCTATAACAGGTTTTGTTATAATCACCCATACTCTGTGAACTTTGGATGAATTGCAAATGCACTTGCAGGTAGTAATGTGAGAATGACCACAAGAGACTTAGTATATGCATGAAATGAAATTAGGTTGAGAGGAGAGAAAACTTGAATGACTGAAGAATATTCTATGAACAATTCAAGAACAGAAACTCTGAGTTCTGGGAAACAAGACCATTTCAACTCTTCATTCTGCTCTCTTTGTGTTATAATGCATCACTTTTCCTGACCTCAATCTTTGCAATACGCATCCACTATGTTTCCATATTTATTGCATTCTTTTGTTTATAGGTGGAGAATAAATCCTGGAAGGCCATGACGGTAGGGATATTGCATTTGGAAGTGAATCATCTGTTTTAGGTGACCAAATGTAAAATGTTCTTTCATTCATTATAAGGCTCTGAGAATGAATTGAGGTGATATATAGTTTACAGTGTGAATACCTTGACAAATTAGTCATTATAATTCTCAGACCTTATTGAAATTCTTATTTTAATTTCTTCTTCATTTTCTTTTTATCTAGTAACATTGGAGGCACTCGAGCTGATAAGTCAATGGATGGAGTGAAGCACTCTGTCTTGTCAGAGTTTGTGTACCTGGGACTCTCAATTTCCTGAGAGATCCAACTTCTCTTTTTTGTGTTTTCCTCCATGTTTTATATGGGAAGCATGATGGCAAATGCTCTTATTGTGCTCACAGTGACTGCTGACCCTCACTTACACTTTCCCATGCACTTTTTATTGGCCAATCTTTCTTTCATTGACCTGGCTGTTTCTTCTGTCCTTGGTCCCAAGATGATTTATGACCTTTTCAGAAAGCAGAAAGTCATCTCCTTTGGAGGCTGCATCACTCAGATATTCTTCACTCATGTGATTGGTGGCACAGAGATGTATGCATGCTCATAGCCATGGCCTTTGACAGATACATTGCCATATGCAAACCTCTCTTCTACTTGACTATTAAGAGCCAAAAAATGTGTAGTTTACTTCTGGTTGTTGCATAGAAAATTGGCTTGATCCATTCTGTGATTCAACTGGCTTTTGTAATAAAATTGCCATTCTGTGGCCCTAATGTGTTGGATAGTTATTACTGTGACTTTCCTCAGTTCATCAAACTTGCCTGCAAAGACAACTACAGACTAGAGTTCATGGTCACAGTCAACAGTGGGTTTATATCTCTGGGAACATTTTTCATATTGATCATCTCCTACATTTCTATCCTGGTCACTGTTTGCAAACACTCTGCAGGGGACTCATCCAAGGCCCTCTCTATTTTGTAATCTCTTATTATGGTGGTGATTTTGTTTTTTGGTCCTTGCATATTTGTTTATACCTGGCCCCACCCCACCTCACATCTAGATAAATTCCTTGCCATTTTTGATGCAATTCTCTCTCCTTTTTTGAATCCATTCATTTATACATTCAAGAACAAAGCCATGAAGATAGCAATGCAGAAAATATGTAGTCAATTCATTATTTACAGAAAAAATTCTTGAATGACAAATTTTTTGTGATGTTTCTTTCCTAACTTTCTATTGTATCAATACCATGAATTTCCAAGTATGTTACTACTATTTGATGTCCCAGATTAAAATAATATTGTGATTTTCAATCTTAACTGATAAATTGTTTTGCTGTGTATGGATAAAGTAAGCATATGGTGCAGTAGATATCTCCCCAGGAGAAGGATAATTATGGTTCCGTCAGGAGACCTTACTTTTGTGAATTGACCATAGTCTTGGCCTAACAGCTGGGAGTCTTTTCAGTGTTACAGAGTTGATCATAAAGGAAATTCTTTTTGACACTAAATAAATTGACATTAAATGGGATATAGACATCAAGTTGCCAATGTATTACTTTTCACAAAAATATCTGTCAAGTGGCAGGACTCACAGTAGGTTTAACTTATTCTTTCATTATCAAGAAGTATCTGGGAAGACAATTGATGATGAGAATGTTAATGAGAGGGAATTAGAGGAAGAGGAATTAGCTAGATTATTTCATATTTTATGATATCAACTTTTGATGGAGGTTAATGTCCATAACTCTAGACAAGGAAATGCCCAACTTCATAAGAGGAAAAAAATAGAGTCCTTAGGCAAGCCCACCCTTCTGTATGGACAGGGCTATCTGGTTTGTCCAATGTTTACATTTTTTGTGTGTGGTACTGGGGCTGGGGATTTAACCCAGGAATGTGGGAAGCCAGCACTCAAACACTCAGCCACATCAGCTTCCCAATATTTATCTTTTGATGCTTGTTTACACTATGTTCTAGCCTGTATACCCTCATATTGTTAAAAGAACATCTTCATTTATTTATGTAACCAGTCAGGTTCTATTTCTTCCTTCTGCTGATATAAGTTTATTCCCAGGGATTTTCCAAGATTTCCGTTCTCACAAGCAAAATTTTAGTTTGGAAGGTATTTAATATATGCATATATTTCATTCTATCAGAATGAGGGATTTACATCAACAGATTTAGAAATTACAATCCATACCTATATCAACAAAGAACAAATAAAGATCAATCTCAGAGATGTAGTGCAAATGACTCTGAATGTAATACATACTTCATATATCTTCATCACTTTATCAGCATTCCCACCATTCCTATTGTCTCATAAGTGATCCTCATTTTTCTTCATAATTTATCAGTTTTTAAATCATTTACATTTTACTTTGCTTTTAAATACTTTTATAACATTCTTTTATCTTTTTTGGATCCTTTTTGTCTAGTTGGAAACCATGTTTGTGTGTATATGTGTGTATATATGTATATTTATACATACAAGTTGCTGGTCAGCCCTTCTAATAAGTCTCCCCATAAATTATTTTGAAGACATGGCATTTTCAAATTGAAAATTTCACTGGATTTCCTTTTTCAATGTTTAGTCAGTGTTTAAAGGTGCTAGCAGGGATTCCTAGATCCCTCAGTTTTATTTGGGTCCATTTAGAGCAAAGTCTACTCTTCCCTGTCCTTCTTCTGCCTTTTTCTCAGGACTACATCTGTGACAAGATATATTCCCCAGCTGCATAGTGCCTGAGGACTTTCCATATCATTTGATGTGAAACTTTGTCAATGGACATTCTGTTTAGTCTAAATTCATATGCATATTTTGTTGACATCTACTCTGTCGTCTGTCCAAATCATCAAACCTTTCCTCTCTGACCACTACTGATTTGTCAAACTTTGGGCTCTGAGCCAAGTCATAATGACATATCACTTAGCCTCAGTTGAATGATCTGAGCCCCTGCAAAAGATAGGCCATTCATAACTTTGCCCCAGAATGCCTGAACTTGAGAACAGAGAGGAAGCAAACCTCAGGTCTTTTTGGAGCTGTGAGATGTGGTTAAATTTTGGCAATCATATTTCTTGCTGTCAAAAATCTAATCTGGGACACTGAAAAAAGATATGAGAGAGAAAATGACAAAAGGTTCAAAAAAGAAGCTTAGCAGTTTTCTAGTCATTGGTTTCACGTGTATTGAACATTCATCTTCATTCTTGCCTCTGACACAGTTTAGATGACAGCTAAAAAAGTCATCCTCTCTCCTAAGTTTGTTTAAATTGTGATTCAGTTACTACAATCAAGGGAGTATTGATAAATAAACCTCAGATCCTGTATTTTCCATAATCTTTGATGTGAAATCCTCATATTTCTTTAAGAAAATATTATTTTTATATCTAGTAAAAAGAATGCATTCTAACTGTATCAAACTTATTTGTACATTAAAAGTAAGAAAATAGAAATATCCACAAAGTTATTACATAGAGATAATTACTGGTAATATTTTGGTATATTCATTTCTATATTTATCTATGCCTACACATGAACAGAATTTTCCAAAATGGGATTGTATGGTCTCTAAATTTTTTAGTATGCTTTTTTGATTAATATGATATTTTACAAATTCTCTCACATTATTAAATATTCTGTAACTCTATAAATTTTTAACGAATGCGTAGTATCACATTATATGACTCTATCTTAATTATGTTCGCTATTATTTTAGTGTACATTTAGATTGACTTCAATTTTTTCTACATTGAAAATCCTTGCATATACCTTTGTCTGCATTTCAGATTACTTCTTTTATGGATTTATATAATCACAATTAATAGGGCACAGTATTTTGGACTCTTTACTCATGTTATCAATTCTCCCAAAATATTTGTACCTGCTGAGGATGAGTGCATCCATTACAGTTCCCTTCCCAAAGTACGGAATTTGATCATTTATTTAAAATATTTGTCAGTTTGGGACACACAATGATAAAATTTTGCTTGAAATTTCTTTGAACTTTAGTGTATTTGTATATTTTCAAATGTTATTAGAACTTTGAATTACAAATATCAGAAGTACAATCCAAACAAGTTTAAAATAGCTAAAACAAAACATGAATTGACTGTCTCAAGGGATCAGGGTGTACAATAGTGGAGCCAGACTTGTGGACTCTGAGGATGCAACTTAATGTCATGCCTGTGGATTCATTCAATCCTTTTCTCTTGCTCCTCTGTATCTCTCTCTCACTCTCTCCACCTCCCCTCCCCATGTTTAGCTTTTTTGATCTCAAAACATTGGTCTTAATTTTTTCTTTTGCACATGCCTTTCTTTATGTTTCGTGTGGAATAAATAAGAGGTTGCAAGTAATTCCAAGTTTAAATCATTCCAGCAGAACAATCTCAAAGGAAAGTGGGTGTTCATTTCCAGCATCAATATTAAAAATCCAATGAAAACAGATTATGGGAAGATGGAGATAGAATAACAGCCAGAGTTGAATGCTCTCCCAAAAACAACTAAGAAGGAGCCACAAGCTGTCCAAGGGAACTTCTTTGGGGGACAGAAGACCAGGATCATGGTACACAACTCCCAGGAGGGTGAGGGACAGAGAGATGAAGCCAAAATGGCAAATGGGAGTTACCAAGTCCCAGCAGTAGCCGGAAAGGGCTCCGCTCCTTCAGCCCCAAGATATTAAGCTAGGGTAAAAAAACCCTGGCTCACTGTAGCTGAGTGAGAGGGGAACAGATATCTTCCTCCCTATCAGCTATTTCAAAGGAAAAAGAAGGGGAGGTGGAGGTGCTTTTCTTCAGTGAATGTGGCCAGCAGATTGGAGATTCAACACAAGAACACAGGAAGGAGAAAGGTATGCTGAATAGCACAATCTGCTGGTCTGTTTTGAAATTGCATGGGCAAAACCTGTGCTTTTTGTAATCAACTGCTGAAAGAATTTTCGTGCCCCACTAGTGAGTCCCTTCCCAATTTTAAAAATATACATTTTTAATTTATTTTTAAAAGATACTTGGATTACATAAAATGTTACATAAACAATATATGGGATTCCAATATGCTCCACTACCCACAGCTCCCACTGTTCCCCACATTAACAACTTTTTTCATTAGTGTGGTACTTTCATTGTAATTGATGAATGCATTTGAGAGCATTGCCATTAAGCAAAGTTTATAGTTTACATTGTAGTTTACACTCTTTCCCACACAATTCTGTATATTATGGCAGGATATATAATGGCCTGGATCTGTCATTGCAATGTCATTCAGAACAATTCCAAGTCCCAACCCCCCCCATATTACCCCTTTTTCCTTCTCCCTGCCATCAGCACCTTCAATGGCCACTGTCTCCACATCAATGATATAATTTCTTCCATTGCTAGAATCCCAAAAAGTCTATACTACAATACCAGTAAAACTTCTCTAATCCATATTTTATTCCCCAATCCTGAGGATTCTGGGATGCTGATGCCCACTCCAACTGTAACTGAGAGTGGAGTCGATCCCATATGGCTGATGGATGGGACTTTCTTGTAGTTGTATACTTTTTCGATTCCTTGATGTGATGGTTGTCCATCCTTACCTCCTTGTTAGTTGTCCTAGGTGAGTCTAATGAACTGGAGAGAAGGTATTGTAACTATGCTGAGGCTCAGAGCCCACCTGGCATATGGACAGCCCAGAGAATCAAGTCTCTTGGATTTACTCCTACCAACTCCACCACCAACTATAGATTCAAATAGAAGGGATAGAGGAGGCAAAGGTAGAGAAGTCACAACTGAGCCCAACTCTGTCACACTCGGGAGCACAGACTCCAAAGTAGGGCCCACTGGCAAGCACAAAACTCCAGAGTTATCTGCCATGACCACAGGACCTGGGTGTCTCCAGAACCCTCAGGAGCCCCTCTATTTGGGGTACTATCTACTTGGGCCATCTATGAGATCCTGCTGAGACATGCATAAGTGTTACCTCTCAAATGACTTCCAGACTCAGTTTGAAGTCTCTTAGCCATATAAAATCATTTGTCTATACCTTTTACCCATTTTATTCAAGATCTATTTCCAGTTGCATCACAAGCCAGTGCTTTGTACAATCCTTCGGTGCCAAGGAGGCTCATCTGCAGGAGTCATATCCCATGCTGGGGGAAGTTATTGCATCTATATGCTGAGTTTGGCTTAGAGAGAGAACAACATGGAGGTTCTCAGAGGTAACTTTTATGCACCCTACAACACTAGGCTAAGTTGCAATTTCAGGAGAAAGTCTCATAAGCATAGTCATCAATATCAAGGGCCCATCATTGGATCATTCTTCTTCACTAGTCATTGCCCTTGTACTTGGAGGATTGTCATTGTTCCATTAGAGAATGAGACAGAGCTCCCCAGGATGAAAATTCAATACTCTTTCAGTTATTGTGTGAATCTCTATCCACTGTGGCAGTACTCCAGGAATATCTGAACACATTTATATATCTTATATGTATGCCCAGGTGAACTTCCTTCAATATATTCACCATCACTTATACCCCAAAACAATGATTTTCCCCTGCCATAGTTGTAACCTTTCTCTGATCCAAAACTTCTTCAAAATGAAGCCAAGAATATCACCAAATAAAATTAATAGGAAAATGAAATAATGATAGTTTTAAACATAAAAAATAAAATACATAATAATTTAGAAAAACTAAAATTAAAATAAAATAAATAAAAATTGGGATATTAAAAAATTAATGAAAAATATTTTTAAATTTTTATTGATGTTTTGTCTTTCATCACTGTAGTATCTGTTGTCTGTATGTACAGTGGCAATTTCTTCCATTTCTCCCCCAGTGTCGTACTTTTTTTTTTTTTGTCTTCAGAGAAGTTTTAGATCACAGAAAAGTCACATACATAATATAGGGGCTCCCATATTTCCAATATCATCCCCATTTCCCCCCTTCTCATATTAATAACCTTTTTTTATATGGATCAAATATTTGTTACGACTGATCTACAAATATTGTAACATAGCTACTAACCATGGTCAATGGTTACATTATGGTTTACATTTTAGACGATACACTTTTATAAATTTTTGATGAAATTAACATAGCCTATATCCATCATTGCAAGAACATGCAAACACTTCCATTGCCCTTAAATACTCCCTCTTCCATCTATTCTATTCCTCCCGCTCCCTCCCCTTGGAGTACACGGTGACCACCAGGCTTTATTCCTTGAAGGACAAGATTCATAGTTACTTGCAGCAACATTGAGTGCTTGATGTACTGGTCTATCTTCCCCTATTAGGAACTGCCCATGTTCTTAAGAGACACGCACCCCTCTGTTTGAGGACATATTGGGCCTCCCCAGGAAAGGAGTCCAACTCTTTCCTGCTCATAGAGTGAGTCTCCATCCACTGATACAACATGCTATGACAAAATGTTTCCCTCCCACATTCTCTAGAAGACTACCCCAGGGGCACACTGTCCTGAATGCCTACCCATCCAACTCTCTAAACCAGTAACCCTTCCTTGTCATATTGCCAAAAGAGCTTTCTCAACATTGTAGTTTCAACAGAATACCTGTTAATCCTGTGTTCCCCTTCTCCCTCCCACAAACCTTCCCCCAGCTCCATGGACTATATAACACATCCTCCCCACCCTACCCCTGTCAAGCTTGCACCACCCAACCAAATACTACCACTACACCCCTGTCATATCCCTTCACTGCACAACTCTCCTCTACCTTATCAACAGATTTTGTCCTTATGTGCGTTAGCTCACAAACTTCTTCTACCAATCTATTTCCTGTAAACCTATCTGCCAGACTCTAACTCTCTGATTCCGCTCAATTTCCTTAATTCATTTCAGAGGGGTCATGTAATATTTGTCTTTCAGTGCCTGGCTTGCTTCACTCAACATAATGTCCTCAAGATTCATCCATGTTAGCCAATATGTCAGTACTGTATTCCTTCTTACATATGGGAAGTATTCCATTGTATGCACATAGCATATTTTTTTATCCATTCATATGTTGATGGGCAATTAGGGTTGCTTCCAACTTTTGGCAATAGTGAATAATGCCGCTATGAACACTGGTGTTCATATATCTGTTCTTGTCTTTGCTTTCATTTTTTCTGGGTATATGTCCAGCAGTGGAATTGCTGGATCATTTGGCAGATCTATAGTTAGTTTTTTGCAAAACCACTAAAATGTCCTCTAAAGGGCTGGAGCATTCTACATTCCCACTAGCAGTAGATGAGGGTTCCCATTCTTCCACATTCACTCCAACACTTGTAGTTCTCTGCTTTTTTAATGGCCATCAGTCTAATGGGTGTAAGATATCTCATTGTAGTTTTGATTTGCATTTCTCTATAGCTAAGGATGTTGAGTATCTTTTCATGTGCTTTTTAGCCATTTGCATTTCTTCTTTGGAGAAATGTCTCTTAAAATTAGTTGCCCACTTTTTAAATGGGTTGTTTGTCTTTTTATTTTTGATATATAGGATTTATTTTTATATGCTTTATTTTAGGCTCTTATCAGATATATCATTACCAAATATTTCCTCCCGTTTTGTAGGATGTCTATTAACTTTCTTTACAAATTCCTTTGGTGTAAAAAATGTTTTAATTTTCAGGAGATGCCATTTATTTATTTTTTCTTTGGCTGCTCATGATTTGGGTGTGAAGTTCATGAATCCATTTCATTTTTCAAGGTCCTGTAGATGCTTACCTACATTATCTTTCAAGGTCTTTATGGTTTTGGCCCTTATATTTATAAATTTGTTCCATATTGAATCGATTTTTTTATAAGGTGAGAGTTGGTGATCCTCTCTCTTTCTTTTGGATGTGGATATCCAGTTCTCCAAGCACCATTTGTTGAAGAGCCATTCTCTCCCAGTTGAGTGGGCTTCATGGTCAAATATCATATGACTCTACATGTGAAGATCTATAGATGAGGATCTATATCAGAACTCTCAATTCAGTTCCATTGGTCAGTATGTTTATCCCTTTGCCAATATCTTACAGTTTTCACCACTGTAGCTTTGTAGTATGTTTTAAAGTCAGGTAGTGTGATTTCTCCAATTTCTTTTTTTTTTTTCAATATACCTTTGGCTATTTGTGGCCTCTTGCCCTTCCAAATAAATTTCATAGTTAGTTTTTCTAATTCAGTAAAAAATTCTATGTTGATTTTTATTGGGATTGCATTAAATCCATAGAACAATTTGGGTAAGATGGACATCTTAATGAAGCTTAATCTTCCCATCCATGAACAGGGAATATTTTTCCATTTATTCAAGTCTTCTTTATTTCCTTTAAACTGTTGTGCAGTTTTCTGTGTTTAAGTCATTTACACCTTTAATTAAATTTATTCCTAGGTATTTGATCCTTTTATTTGTATTGTAAATGGTATATTTTTTCTGGATTTCCTCCTCTGATTGCTCATTATTGGTGTATAGAAGTGCTAATGCTTTTTGTACATTGATCCTATAACCTGTTACTTTACTGAACTCATTTATAAGCTCTAGAGGTTTTGTTGAAGATTTCTCATTGCTTTCTATGTATAGGATCATGTCATCTGCAAATATGAAATTTTGATTTCTTCTTTTCCAATTAGATGCCTTTATTTATTTATTTATTTATTTTTGTGTAAATGTGTGAGCATAGAACTTCTAACACATTAAATAGGTGCAGTGATAGTGGGAATCCTTGTCTTCTTCTTGATCTTAGAGGGAAAGATTTAGGGTCTCACCATTGTATATGATGTTAACTGTGTGTTTTTCATATATACCCTTTATCATGTTGAGGAAATTTCCCTCTATTCCTATCCTTTGTACTGTTTTTATCAAGAAAGGGTACTGTATTTTGTCGAATGCTTTTTCTGAGTCTATAGAGATGATCAGGTGATTTTTTTTTCTTTTGATTTATTTATGTGGTGGATTACATTTATTGATTTTCTTATGTTAAACAATCCTTGCAAATCAGGGATGAAACCCACTTGATCATGATGTATAATTCATTTGATGTGTTGTTGAATACAAATAGCAAGTATTTTGTTGATGATTTATCATCTAAGTTTATTAGAAAGATGGATCTGTAATTTTCATTTCTTGTGGCATCTCTAATTTGCTTGGTATTAGGGTAGTGTTTTCATAATAGAATGAGTTAGACAATGTTCCTTCTACTTTTATTTTTTGGAAGAGTTTAAGCAGGATTAGTTCTTCCTGGAATGTTTGGTAGAATTCAGCTGTGAAGCACCTGGTCCTGGGCTCTTCTTGGTTAGGAGGTTTTTTTTGAGGACTAATTCAATCTTGTTACTTGTGATTGGTCTGTTGATTTCATCAATTTATTCTTTCATCATGTAGGCTGCTAACGCATTCCTAGGAATTTGCCCATTTTTTCTAAATTATCCTTCATGTTGACATATAATTTTTCAAAGTAGCCTCTTATCATACTCTATTTCTTTGGGGTCAGTGGTTATATCCACTTTCTCATTTCTTATTTTGTGTATTTGTATCTTTTCTCTTTTTTTCTTTTTTAGTCTTGCTAAGGGTTTGTCAATTTTATTGACCTTCTCGAAGTACCAGTTTTTGCTATTCCTTATTTTTTCTTGTGCTTTTTATTTTCTAATTCATTTAGTTCTGCTGTAATCTTTGTTATTTCCTTCTTTCTACTTCCTTTAGGGTAAGTTTGTCATTCTTTTTCTAATTCCTCTAGGTGTGCAATTAGGTTTTCAACTTTAGCTCTTTCTTCCTTTTTGATATATGCATTTATGGCTATGAATTTCCCTCTCAGTACAGCTTTTGCACTATCACATAGGTTTTGATATGCTGTGTTGTCATTTTCATTCGTTTCACCATAGTTACTAATTTCTTTTGTTATTTTCTCCTTGACCCACTGTATGTCTAAGAATGTATTGTTTAACTTCTATATATTTGAGTCTAATCTGGTTCTCTGTCCCTTACTGATTTCCACCTTCATTCCATTGTGGTCAAAAACATTACTTTGTATAATTACAATCTTTCTGAATTTATTGAGCATAATTTTGTGGCCTAGCATGTGGTCTGTCTTGGAGAATGATCCATGTGCACTCGAGAAAAATGTACAACCTGCTGTATTTGGGTGTAGTGTTTTGTATATTTCTATTATGTCAGATACTCTAATGTATTATATTAAGTATTTGTTTCTTTATTGGTTCTCTGTTGAGATGTTCTGTATAATGCTGATAATGGTGTATTAAAGTCCCCACTATAATTGCAGAGGCAACTATTTCTCCATTTAGTTTACCCAGTGTTTGTCTCATGTATTTTGAGGCACACTGTTTAGGTGTATAAATTGTTTATAGTTGTTCTGCCTTCTTAAAAGATTATGCCTTTTACTAATATATAGTGTCTGCCTTTGTCTCCAAAAATAGTTTTGCATTTAAAGTCTATTTTGTCCAATAATATTATAGCTACTACTGCCATTTTTTGGATGATTTTTCCTGTTAAAATTGTTTTCTAGCCATTCTTTTTCAGTCTCCTTGAATCACTGGGTCTAAGGTGGGTTTCTTATAGACAGCTTAGAGGTAGGTCATTTTTCCTTATCCATTCTGCCAACCTGTGTCTCTTGATTGATGAGTTTAATCCATTAACATTTGATGTTATTACTGTCAAAGAATTACTTACATTAGCCATCTTTTCTTTTGGTTTATGTATGCCACATGTTGTTTTTACTTCTTTTTTTCTTACACTCCTCCAACTCTCTCTGTTTTTTCCTTTCAACCTGGAGCACTCCCTTTAGCATTTCTTGAAGAGCAGTTTCTTATTGCCATACTCTCTTAATATCTGTTTATCTGTGAATGTTTGGTTTCTCCATCATTTTTCAAAGTCAGCTTTGCTGCATAGAGAATTCTTGGCTGAGACTCTTTTTTTCTTTTAGCACCCTGACTATGTCATACCACTGCATTCTTGCTTCCATGGTTTCAGATGAGAGATCAGTACTTAATCTTTCTGAGCTTCCCTTGTATGTGATAGTTCTCTTTTCTCTTGCTGCTTTTAGTATTCTCTCTTTGTCTTAAGAATTGGACAGTTTGACAAGTATATGTCTTGGAGTAGCTTGCCCGATTTTGAAAATTTAAATTGAGCAATTTTAAAGACTGAGAAGAAGTTGAAACAAATATCAAAGAAAAGCTTCAAAAAAAATAAAAGCAATAGGAAAGAGGGAGAAATTGGCGATCATAGTAAATTCACCAACATATTCAGATTCCTAAACACCAGCAAATAATTACAAGCTATGAAACAGGAAGAGAAGGCCCAGCTAAAAGAACAAACCAAAAGAGATGCAGGATTTAAGACAATCAGTGATATCACAAAAATCTCCTAAATCACTTCAAAGAATTTAAAGAAAATATGATTAAAGAAATAAATGTTATTAAGAAGACACTGGATGAGACTAAAGAAGATTTTGAAAGCCTGCAAAGAAAAGTAACAGACCTTTTGGGAATGAAAGATACGATGGATGAGATTAAAAATACATTAAAGGCACATAAGAGCAGATTTGGATTTCTTAAAGACAGAAGGTGACTTCAAAGACAGAATGTCTGAACTGTAAAAGACAGGAAAACAAAAAGGGATGATAATGGAAAAAATGGAACCGAGTCTCAGGGAATTGAATGACAATGTGAAACACCCAAACATACATTTACATTATTTGTGTCCCAGTAGGAGAAGACAATGGAAAAGGGCAGAAAGAATATTTCAGGAAATAATGGCCAAAAAGTTCCCAACCCTTATGAAGGACATAAAGATCAATATCCAAGAAGGAAAATGCATCTGAGTAGACGTATCACAAGACACCTACTATTCAGAATGACAAATATCAGAGATAAAGAGAGGATTCTGATAGCAGCAAGAGAAAAGCAAAGTATCACATACAAGGAAAACTTGATAAGATTAAGTACAGATCTCTCACCAGAAGCTAAGGAAGAGAGAAGAAAGTGGTATGATGTATTGAAAGTACTGAAAGAGAAAAATTGCCAGCCAAGAATTCTGTATCTGGCAAAATTGTTCTTCAAAAATGAGGGTCTCCCATCCAAATTCTCACAGACAAACAAAAACTGATAAAATATGTTAGGAAACGATGATATTTACAAGAGATAATTAATGGGGTGCTGCTGCCTGAAAGGAAAATAACAAGGACAAAAGATTTGGAGAAGAGTTTGGAAATGAAGATTATTAGGAAGGGTAAACTAAAGGATAAGAAGAGAGACAATAGAACGATATGAAAACAGAGAAGGACAAAATGGATAAAGTAATAATGCATTTATGCTAATAACATTGAATGCTCATGGTTTGAACTCTCTAATCAAAAGATACAGACTGATAGAGTGGATAAAAATATATGAGCCATTTATATTTTGTCTATAAAAGACCTAACTGAGACCTAAGGAGACACAACCAGGTTTAAAGTGAAAGGTTGGAAAGA